>JAVJIF010034409.1:0-143312 GCA_038442645.1 Agave tequilana
GAGAGAGAGAGAGAGAGAGAGAGAGAGTTGTCTGGTACATACACTTTCATAGACAATATAATTCAGAATCTGTTTTTAACACTCTTAATCATTTTCTCCCTTTGTTGCTAGCTAGCTCTAGCTAGTTTTTTATTTTTTTTTATTTTATGGCATCTTTTTTTAAAGAAAAGAATTGTGGTGAGAGAGTCTTTTTTTTATGGATCTCACTGCCCCATGTCATTTGCCATGATGATGGAGAATTCCCATCAGACCTTTTTCTCCTTCTTTCTTCTCTTATTTATGAATGTCCTCATAATTGGTTATATGTGGGAGTTCAGGTGTAACCCTTTTAGGTCTGTCCTATAATCCAAAAATGGTAACAGATCTCATTTATAGATTTTCTTTTCCTCACAAAATAAAAACCAATTTCTGTAGGAACACATTTATAGAAATTTTCCCTTATAATAATAAAGATTAATTGTATAGAAGCATCATTTCTTACCATGAATTTCAACAGCAAAATGTTTTCTCTCATTGAAATTAAATGTTTAGATGCAAGAGTGACACCCTTTTTTTTGTTTTTTAAGATCCATTCGCTCAAGGATGATTTGTAACATGATTGAAAAACTTGAGCATATTAGAATTTGTATTCTTACCATGAATTTCAACTGCAAAATGTTCTCTCATTGAAAATAAATGTTCAGATGCAACAGTGACACCTTTTTTTTTTTGTGTCTTTTAAGATCCATTCGCTCAAGGATGATTTGTAACATGATTGAAAAACTTGAGTATATTAAGAATTTGTACTCGAATCAATCAGATCTAAAATGTTAAAATGTATGTAGCTGGTGTCTGAAGAATCCGAACAGATGAACTGACCTCTAAATACTTAGTCCTTGTTATTTCTCTCTCTTTCTTCTCAATGAATTAATCACTAAATAATCCTTGTCAAATAGCAAATTTCAGCATATTGTGAATCAGTTATTCAATATGATCAGTTAATTAATAAACCAATATATAGATTGTTAGCATCATTGTTTCAATTCAAAGGAACGCAATTCATTTGTTGTATTTCTTGTGTCAATGTGATCCACTTCAAAGAATTGAAGAGACCGATGTTACTAAAGGAAAAAAGAGAGATTTAATCAAGAAACTTGAACTAGTGATTCAATATATTGAACTCAAACATGTAAGATAGGATGATGGTTAATTTTCTAATCATAAGCATTGCATTTTTGAAACAAGAAGTTATGTTCAATTAGTTGTGTTAAAAACTTGATTTTTGAATGGCACAAGTTATAGAAATTGTATCATCTCTGCGTTTTGAGCTGTTTGTTACTACTTGAAAGTTAACATTGCATCTGCATCTAGAGCTCCTAGCTTGAGAAAGTGCAGCACAACCAGAAGTGGTGACTTCCTACATTTCCAATTGCAGATGTTTCGATTGAACTTTTGTGCATCCTGTTTAAAAGTGCCCTTCAAATCGTTGAGGGTTTACTACTGAGATCTGGCTCAATGATAAAGCGAAAATTACGTTATGGGATTTCTTAAGTTTAAGAGTAAATTATTTTTTTTAAAAAAAATAATAGGAAAAAGAAAATCTATGTAGAAAAATTTAAATGTTTTTTCCTATACATTTTGCACATTTGTTTGTGATTTCGGATTATGATGCAAATATATCATAGTTAATGAGATTTTAGTTATTAAATAATTCTAATGCATTAAGTGGAAGATCACATAAGATTTATGTGAGAAAGTTGCCTTCAATATACCTATACTGCTATAAAAAGCACCAGTTGGAATGTTACGAAAAGATTTCGTCTCTCACTTTTGTTCACTTTGAAATTTTGTTCATTGTTACAATAAAACTTTAAAAATATAATTTTAAACCAAGGCTACTTAAGTAATTAAAAAATATATACTAAAACTAACGCTTTCTCGTTTGAAATCATTTAAACTAAATATTTATCTCTATTTTTTTATTCTCATCTACAATCACTAGCTAACCAACTACTATTATTCTCTCTATTTGATGCTATCAAGGTATATAGTAGTTTGAAAAAAAAAAATTATATGAAAGTCATAATTTTATGTATTATATTTTTCATATCTTATTTCTTTTTGGATAAGTACATGGTAGATACCAATTTGTATTTATATGGCTTTAGATAATCTATATATAATGTCGAAATTTAAATGAATATTAATTTTAACGTTACCTTTATCATTCTTTGACATGTTTTATAGCTTTCGATAAATCATAATTTATAAAATAGACAACATACTATTTTATATTATAGTTATGATTATTTGATAATATTAATAAATAAGCACAATTTATATTCATATTTCATCATTAATTTTTTTAATTGTTTCTTAATGTGTATTGCATGTGCCTGATATACGTAGATCATAGTAGACAATTTGTTTCGACTTTTGTATAAAATACGTACTTTCATGTTAAATCGATTACCCATGAGATTGTGCTTGTTGAGAAACCATGGATGAATAAGATGAGTGTGGTCAGGTCCCTAAACAGTAAACTAAAAAAAAAAAAAGATTAACATTTTTTTAGTTCGTTTAATAATTTCCTTCTTTCCTTTTGGTTAATTGCAAGCTAATAGAAATATAAACATGTGAAATTATCCAAAACCACAAATTCATATGGAAAACTATAGAATAGCCAAAGATGCAGTATGAAGTTTAGTTCCCATGATGAGCATAGAAAGTTACTTTAGGGCCTAAGATTTGGGCCTTGGGCCCATTCACATACGAGCACTACAAATTAGCACTGAGTGGGCCCCCAAATACCCGGGATAGGCTCAGGTTTAGCAGGGGCCCGCTGGGAAGAGGGGAGAGGTGGAAATTCATCCCGGCGGTCATCGGTCGGATGCCTAGGGTTCCGGCGCCGCCCTGTCACAGGGATCCATGGGAGCGCAGGAACAACATTACCATTGGCATCATAGAGAGCAGATCGCTGCTTCCCAATCACGTGTGCTTGCCATCTCAACGTCCACCGAAGACTTTGGTGTCAGAGTAGCAGGAGTATCACACGTCGACGATTTGGAAGTAGGAGGAGACCCAAAGGAACCAATAGTGATCGACGACCAACACAGGCATCACAGAATCCTCGACAGGATGACCCTAATTTAGGGGTGGTAATCGGGTACCGGACCCGACCCGGTTACTGCTCGACCCATATAATAATCGGGTCGGTTCGACCCAACCCGATTATTATACGGGTCAAAATTCAAACCCAGACCCGACCCATTCTTAGTCAGGTCAACCCGACCGACCCATTTAACCCGATTATTAAATTTTAAATACAATTTCTTTACACTTTATTATCAAATTGTTGGGGTGGTATAGTTAGTCATCACACAAAACTCCACACGCTAGAGGCCACGGCTCAAAACTGGTCTTACGCATATTTTTTGACAATTTGATTTAGGCGAAGGGGAAAGGCGGGGTGGCAGAGGAGGAGATCAAGGAGAGGAGGCCGAGGAGGAGAGAGAATAATCGGGTCTGACGGGTTCGGGTCGACCCGACACATTTAATAATCGGGTCAGACGGTCGACCCGATTACGATCCAAACACAATTAGCCCAAACCCAGACCCGCTAATTTCGGGTCGGGTCGGGTCGGGTCGGGTCTGGCGAGTCGCGACCCGTCTGCCACCCCTACCCTAATTCAACCGGAAAAGAATGGCCCAAGGCTTATGGTTTGCCTTCGTTGGGCTTTAGAGCTGAAATCCCAGTTCCCAGGACCATGATTCGAGAGCAACAGAAGTTCCTAAAAGTAATTTTGGAATTATTGAATTATTGATTGATTTATTATTATTATTATTATTATTATTATTATTATTATTATTATTATTATTATTATTTTAAACAAAGACCGTTGATTGTTATGAAAACTCGTATATTTTGAGAGCGAGAACTCGGGCTTTTTTAGCTCCAAGCTTTCTCTCACTCTCAGCCACCTAATCGTCTCCTAATCTATGCGAACGTTGCCCTAACTCAAATGGGTGGGTTGGGGGGGGCGGGGGGGGGGGGTGGTGGGGGGGGGGGTGGGGTGTACAATTGTGATTCATTGATTCAATTAGTGATCGTGGACCCCTTGACTCTTGAAGGAGAAAGAATAAGTGGGAAAAAAACTTTAATTAATGTTAGTAATATACTCACACATGCCCCTGCAGTTGGCCCGGTGGCTAGGCCCTGGGTGTGCTCCCCCGAGGTCGCACGGTCGAATATGCGTGAGGGTTACATTGTCCAGTTAGTCTCTCTTAAAAAAAAAAAAAAAAAAAACGCTAATGAGTAGAAAGGGAAAGATTTTAAACTATAATTATTAGAATGGGGCACAAAAACAAGACACGCACATATAGAGATCTAGACTTGTTTCATTTCGGAAGGGTTCGAGGTCGAATTCTTCCCACTCAAGTACAATCCTACGACATATGAATACAAGATCCACTCCATTGAAGTTGATCTACATTATTTCAATAAATAAAAATAAACAATCATGTATTTTGAATACTTTTTTCTCAACCATCAAGCATGTGCAAAATAGACGGCCGAAAATAGCATATTGCTTAGATCTACATCTTTAGACGTACAAATTCTCGATCTGACCATTTCATCATGATCTAAACATTTAAAACTTCACACGCCAATTTTTTATTAGATTTCAAATATCTTACATCGTTAAGCTAATCAACTCACTATTTTGATCATCCATTTTGTGCTTACTTGTTGGATGGACAAAAATATTCAAAATACATGATTTTTTATTTTTAGTTACTTGAAATAATGTAAATCAAATTCAATGGAGTGGATTTTGTATTCAGATGTCGTAGGGTTGTATTTGAACAGAAAAGATTTGGTCTCGAATCCTTCTGGAATGACACAACTCTCTCTCTCTCTACACACACACATGTATATACATACACACACACACACACTCACACACCACACACACACATATGCACACATACATGTGTGTTTGTATGTGTGCATATGTATGTATGTGTGTGTGTGTATGTGTGTGTATATATATACACACACGTGTGTGTGTGTGTATGAAACTATTTTGATGAGAACTATTCTCACTAAGTGCTTCATGAGACTTCACAACCGGGCCACCCCGTAGATGATCTGAACCGTTCATCTTAATCTACATTTTCTAATTAGGCTACCAATAAAAATCACGAGATTTTGAATCTTTTTACCCATGGATCAAATGACATATTTATTCTACGATGAATATAACATATGTTGTGTAACCACTTGATGCATGGGTAAAAATGTTCGGAATCACATGATTTTTTTATTGGTAACTTAATTAGAGGATATAGATTAACATGAATGGTTCAAATCATCCACAGGGTCGCTCATTGTGAAACTCACATGAAGGTTCTCACTAGAATATTTTCATGAGTGTGTGTGTGTGAGTGAGTAAAGTGTTCCTAGTAGGTCTTCCTAGATTACGATCTAAGGAGGTGTCTTAAAACTCCAATATCTCAATTTTTTTCACGATCCGACCGTACATTATCATCTTCATGTTCTAAGATATTCACATAAAAAAAATTTTGTGATTTGGAGTTTATCTACTTTATTTTCTTTGGGTTCAATATTAACATTTTTTTTACCAGTAGAACAAAATGGAACGATTAGATCAATGAGTAAATAAACTCCAATTCACTTAATTTTTTATACATGTAAATCTTAAAATACGAAAATGGTAATGTGCGGTCAGATCGTGAAAAAAATCAAGATGTTAGAGTTTTAAGCCGCCTCCTTAGATTCTAATCTAGGAAGACCTACTAGGTACACTTTACCATATATACACATATATATACCTATATATACACATATATATACCTACACACACACACACATGAGGAATATGTACCTCAACTACCATCTAAGAGACTCTCTTAGATGACGGCTAAAACTTCAACTTTCAAAAACAAAGTTCATGATCCAACCACACAATATGAAATTCGATTCTTAAGATGTGTACTTATAAAAAATCATGTGTTTTGAAGTTCGTTTGATCATGTTTCAAATGGTTGCATTTGTTGCATTGTTGAAAAACTGTTAAATTTGCAACAATTTGAAACATGATCAAACGAAGTCCAAAACACATGATTTTTTATAAGTACGCATCTTAAGACGTGAATATCATATTGTGTGATAGGATCATGAAATTTTTTTTAGAAGTTGGAGTTTTAAGCCGCCATCTAAGAGAATTCTCTTAGATGACAGCTGAGGTAGATATTCCTCTCTCTCTCTCTCTACACACACACACACAGAAACACATATAATATGTATATGTGTTTATATATATGTCCGTGTGAGTGGGTAGTTGGTAAGACATTGGTTTTTGCTCCTCAGTGATCTCTGGTTCGAACCGCTCCATAGACATATGGGGATTAGTCTAGAGGGGTTATTTTTGACTATACATATTTATCTAAATAGACCTAGAATTTACCTTCCATATACATACATACATACATACATACATACAATATATGTGTGTGTGTGTATGTGTTTTAATACATATAGGGTGTTGTAGTAGTCAAAATTTGACCCGCACCAGGATGATGATACGTGTCCAAACTACCGAAGAGTTTCCCCAAGACATCCACACTTCTCGGTCCATCCCGAAGCCTCTTCCACATTCGACTTTTCCGTAGCTGCCTTCCATCCTGAAGACATCCCCGAACCGGAGCCGCATTTTGCCATTCCAAGCCTTTACCACTCCAGATCCTTGCCTCCTCGGGGTCTCCTCTACTCTGAGACCCTCCCCATTCTGAAGGCTCCAGCTTTGAACCTAAACCTCCAATAACATATCATCTTTGATCTCTACTGACAGTTATGCAACTTTATCTTTTACCAAGTTCATAACATGTAACGGCCCGATCCGGCGGGTACGGAGACATTGCGACATATATATGCAGGTCAGAAATACCCTCACATATATACGCTAAGCATCAGTACAAATAAGAATCAGAGTACGAAAGTGTGTGGCATATATACATTCCAACATAAGGATTACAAAGTTATCACAGAGCGTGATATACTGGTACATGTACATTATATCACAGCCAGGTACAAAAGTGAAATTTACAATTTGTACAGTAAAAGGTGCTCACGGGCTGAGAAGAAGATCCCCGAGCTTGCAGGAAAATTCAGGAACAGAAGTATCTAGGACAAGTCAGCCTGCTCTGAGAGATAAGCTTGATCTTCGGTGGAGGGCTCCGCTTCAATCCAAACTTCAGAACCTTAACATGCAAGTCCAGGGGAGTCAGAAACTCCCTAACAAATAGACAGGTGAATGCCAAGTATCGTGTAGAGATAGGAATATGTGTGTTGATATGATCAAAACAATATTAAGCATCAAGAACAGTGTCGAAAGTACATGTACAATAAGTAAGAAATGGAGACATAAAATGAAAGTGATAAGGCCTGAATAAATCTATTGCTGTCATTTTCAATGTTTATACTTATTACTCGTTCTACCCATATGTCTAGGTATGTGTAATAGCGTTCCAGCACACATACATCCACATATGAGTAAATCGAAACTGTTATTGGAAACCAACGGGGTATCAATGAATAATGTTTACAGTGGGTCTCGTACATGCCCGGGATCACGATCCAGGACGTTCCGTTACTGGTGCTCGGAACCAGCCGCAAGGCGTACAGAAGGGTCTTATAGAATGCCCTTATCAAGATGGTACCAGGAAGGAGGGAGCCAGCACTCCCCTCGGTCGCCTGGAGGCCCACAGGTCAGACCGAAAGTTTTAGTTGCACAACATACCTAGTGTCACTGTAAACACGAACATATATTGATAGCGTAAGTTTCCCCCGACCCGATTCAAGTGGTTTCTTTTATGATTTATTATGTAATTATTAATTCACGAGAAAGCAAGTGCATGACAAGATCAGGAGTTCAAGAGTACATTAGTATTATAATTTTAAGTCACCGAATAGAATACAGGATTCCAGTAAATATGATAATCTTAAGCCAATTATCAATCTGTTATGACGGGGCAAGTATCAGTAGTAGCATGATACATGCAAGTGTACCAGGAAAATAATATTAGTCAACATGACGAAGCAGGAAAATTCGAAGGAAAGCGAGAACACTCGCCTAAAACTTCAGGAAACACCAGGAAATCCCAAGCTCTGGAGTCTAGATAACCAACGCACTCATAACCAATAATATATATAAAAAAAGAGAAGGAGAAGGATGAATCAGAAAAGGTGAGAATGAAGACGCAGGGGTCGCAGACGCGGGAGGTTGCGCCGCGTTGATGTCACAAATGTGGGGTCTGAGACCCGCATTTTATAACATAGGACGAACGCAGACGCGAGCACATGCTCCGCGTCGCGTTAATATATAAACGCGAAGATCGCGTTAAAGAGGTGTTTGGACGCGAGGTGAGCTCCGCGTTAAGTAATAAAATATGAGAGAAAGAGAGAGACAGGGAGATGAAGAGACGCAGGAAAGGAGAGGATAGAGACGCAGTGATGGGAGAGAAAGAGACGCAGGTTTAGGGGAAATTAGAAAGAAAAGAAAAGAAAAAGGAAGGAAAGAAAGAAGGAAGGAAAGAAAGAAAGAAAGCAAAGGAAAGAAAAAGAAGAGAAGGGGGGGTAGGCCGACCGTAACTTGGCCGGGTGGTCGGCCGGCTGCGGCTGGAGTTGGCCGGAGTTGGCTGGAGATGGGTGGCCAAAGCCCCAAAAGAGAAGATAGTTGATGGTGCAAGTGTAGTTCAAATGAAAAAAATGAAGTTTTGAAATAGCGTTTCGGAGAACGAAGATAGACCTCGTTGGAAAGAGAATGACGAGTAGAAGAAGATGGCATGGTTGGTGGTGTTAAGATGGTGTAGGTGGTGGTGGAAATGGGTGTTGAAGTTGGTGGAGAAGATGGGTTGTTTTGGTGAGAAATGGAAGAAGAAGAAGATGGTGATGAAGATGGTGTTGTGTTGTTGTTGTTGTTGGAATGAAGGAGTAGATGGAGAGGAGAATGGTGGAGGAAATGGTGGAAGAAGTTGGTGGTGGAGGAGATGGAGAATGGGGGGGTGGCCGGCCAATAGGAAAGGCAAGGGCTGCTGTTTCGTTGGCTGTAAAATGAAGGAGAAGAAGAGAAAATGAAGAGAGAGAAGATGGAAATGTGTGTGTGTGTGTATAAAGGAGTTGATTATTACAACAATGTCCTTGCCAATCCTTCCAAAAGAGACTTGCGTCTCTACATAAAATGGGCTGCGTCTCCTTCATGAAATCCGCGTCTGGCAACTAAAGCTAGACGGGGAGATTAATGTTGCGTCCAAAAAGGGAAAACACAAGATCGCGTTAAAGAAGAGACAAAAAGGCATGGGTGATTTGATCTGGGTTGATTTCCTTTGAAGGACATAACATTAAATGCGGAAATGGAGAGAGTCTCCGCATTAAATGTTGAACCTAGATTTAGTGGGTCTCATGTCAGGCAAGGAGAGAGAAAAAGTAAAATATCCGGATAGAATTCCAGTATCTGGGAAAACACCGAAAACTCAGGAAAAGTCTGAAAAATGAAGTATCTTGAAAGTTTCCCAAATTTTTTAAAAAATAATAAATATTATTTTAAGATTTTTTATGAAATCGGTTTTCAAAAATTCAATTCCGTTTTCAAAATAAAAATCCTGAAATCCACTGTGGACGGTGTCTACACCGGGTAGGCCGGATTTTTGATAAATTCTAAAAATTCTTCAAAAATTCATTTAGATAGAAAATATGATTTTAAAAAATAATGTGAAAACCGTTTCTAGAATTTCAACTCCGTTTGTAAATTAAAAAAATATGAAAGTCGGTCAGCGACACTGGTCGCACCGGTTTTGAAGATTTACAATTTAATTCCGAAAAATTCCAGAAAATCATGAAAAATCTAGAATATTAAAAAATAATATTTGAAACTAAAATCAATCAAATCTAAATACCAAAAAGGTCAAATCATACCGTACCGCTACATGAGTAAGAATTTAAATAACAGAAAATAAGAAAATACGCTCAAAAAATCAGGACAAATGGCTGTGTACGTATTCTGGGGATGGGGTGTTACATAACAAGTTGACGCCCCTGCCAGGGTGGGTAGTTATGGACAGTAGAAGATTTCCTAGCGTGCAATCCCAACAAACCAGTGGCGATGATCACGACCATTATAACTAATCCAGCATATGCAGATCATGCAGTTATAACAATCCATCAATTCTGTCTCCACATCAGCATCCAAGTCAGGTAAATACTATCCTTCTGAGAAGAAGATCACACCCCTAATCCTCAGAGCACCCCTACCACACTGGAAGTTTTGTTGTTCTAGTCCATCCCATTACGCTAGCAGTCTCTCTGTGCTAGTCCATCTCAAAACACACCGGCTGCTGTCTTGTGCTGGTCCTCCTTTTCATTCCACTTACTAATTTCTTAAGCCCGAGGGTTTTAGACCAGCACCACATCAGTGCTTTTGGCATTAAATGTGTCTCTTCTCTATGTGCTCTAGAAGATCGAATCGGGAAGTATCTAGTTGCTTGTGGCAGAGATTCATTCAACACGAATAAGTGAGTTTTTCCCATCATAAATTGGTGCTTTCATTGAGATCTTGAGTTTACACTCGAGATCTCCCTCATTTCTAACCAAACCTCCCTAAAAAATCCTCACCCTTGACGTTGATGGCCACCAAAAAAAGACGATCATCCACAATGGCGCCCCTTCCAAGGGTGGTACCAATTTCAACACTGGGGGCACGGTTCCCCACACTCTACCAATCGCATGTGTGCCACAGATGACACCAGCGCCTCCTCATCTCAAAGGATAAACACCAGCATCCAATCACGCTATTTGAAGGCCTAATCCTTCAGATGCTAGCTAACATGAAAGAGTAGATGAAGGAGCAGCAAGCCCGGTCAGGTCACGATCGGGAGTAGGCGACTCTCAACCATGAGAACGCCATTCGTTAACAGGAAGCGTTGAGATAACTCAACGACCAACTCTAGGAAAATCATCACCCTCCAAGGCACTCAAACATAACTGGTGGACGACCTTAGAGTTCAGAAGATACAGAGCGATAGGCTTGTCACGAATCTAAGGCAACCTAGACCAACGTCTCTTATGTATGAAGACAGCTCCAACAACGAACCAGACTCACCTCGTTACCAAATAGGGGTTCAATGCAGCAGACTCGGAGAAAGATCGAAGAGCTCCTCGACATCAGAACCCTCGACAAACTGGTCCAGAGTCAAATTCAGGAGGCGAAGCTGCAGTTCTATAGCGGATTGATACTAGCAGTTTTCAAAGTTTCTATTTCCCTCTCTATCTGAAGAGATCCTGGAGTGTGAGTTCCGAAGTTCTCATCTCTGACTTTTGACTACTCACGCGTGAGCAACCCAGTTCAACACATCAGACACTTCAGGGACTGGATGATAGTCCATTCCCGCAATGACGCCCTCATGTGTCTAATGTCCAGCCTAAAAGGCGTGGCTTTAGATTAGCTCTACTCTCTGCCGCCATATTATCTCCGCAACTTTGAGGAGGTAATCAAGGTGTTCCTCGCTCCATACGCCTCCCGTCGAGAGTCCAAGAAGAACAACCACCCTCCTTTCCATCAAGATGAGGCAAGGTGACAGCCTCAAGTTCTACATCGGCTACTTCCAGAGCCAGCTTGCCAAAGTTTTTAACTGGGAAAAGATGTATCTGTACTCGCATTCATCAGCAAATTATAGATCTCTCACCCCCTATACAAGCACTTGCTAAAGCATGTTGTCACACGGAAGAGTGAAGTCTTGTCCCGGGCCCAACCTTACATTCAACTGGAGGATGAAGAGTTCTGTCAACCATTCTCTCAAACGCAACAATAATGGAGAGAAGATGAACTCGCTACGCGAGACTCTGACCTATACCACAACCAGAATCGGGGGTAACCTGCCATCAAGATGTAGGAATTCCAGATTTCTCTCTGAATCTACGCTGAGCCTTTAAAGTGGAACATCACTTCACCCCGCTGAGGTTCCCCGTTAATGAGGTCTTCGGCACTATCAAGGACTAACCATGGGTGAGACGTCCGAAGATGCTCCAGCACGACTCGACACTTCCCAAAGCAAAAGATTATTGTTCCTATCATGACAGTAAAGGACACAAGACTGCCCACTAAAAAGCCTCTGGTGGTATCTGAAAGATTTTGTCTGTCAAGGCTTCTTCAAAGAGTACGTTCTTACCCCCGGGGCAGCCTCTGACATGGGACAGTCGAACACTCTGTCTCATATCCAATCATTGCATGCAATCACTTACTAAAATAATTGAGTGACACGATTTCACCTACAAGGACATGAAAGTACCTCAACCAATAACACCTATTGTATTTTCTTTAAAGTTTGTGTATTTTATTTAAAGTATGAAATAAAAATGTGTTTTGCTACTAACTTTTTTGTTTTACCCCACTGATGGGAGTGTCCCCATTAGATCCCTGATGCTTGTATGTCCCGTTGTGGGAGTGTCCCCACTCGGAGATGACAACGCAAGCACCAGCCTACGGGCTCTCTCTCGATTAGCCTACAGGCAGTCAAAACTCTCCATTGTGGGAGTGACCCTCCACTTGAGTCCCTGCCCCTACTGATCGGAGTGTCCCCTATGAGATCCTTGACGGTTGTGCATCTCGTTTTGAGAATGTCCCCCAATTGAAGAAGACAACACAAGCATCAGCTTACGGGCTCCCTCTCGATTAGCCCATAGGCAGTCAAAACCCTCCGTTGTGGGAGTGTCTCCGCTTGGAGTCCCTGCCCCGCTGATGGAGATCAGATCACTGACTCTAGTACGCCCCAATGGGGGGTGTACTCCACTTGGAGGCGACAATGCAAGCACCGGCCTACAAGCTCTCTCTCGATTAGCCCACAGGTAGTCAAAACCCTCTACTGTGGAAGTGCCTCCTACTCAGAGTTTCTACTCTGTTGCTGGGATTTTTCCCTCTCAGAGTCCTTCGAAGTTTGCAGGTACCTGATTAGGGAAAAACAGAGATAAAGTTAAGAGCTAGAAGGCTGTTATCTGATTATCGATCAAGTTTCTACCTTTCACAATTTATCCGCGGTAGTAAGGGCTATGCGGGTAGAATCCACAGGGAGTAATGTGATAGAAGCTTTTCGGTATTTTTTAAAACACTAAATTGTTAAGTATTCTTTTAAGAAAAATAACTATATGTTAAGTGTTAGAAGTATAAAAAATATGAAATTTGGTGATAAGTTGGGATTTAGAAAGGAGTTAAAGAAATATAACCTAATAATCATCTACTACCACTCTCTTACTAACCTATGTAAGAATTTACTTCAATTTAGATCATAAAAGTTAGATTTTGGAGTTGCCTTCAATCAAGAAAGATGCATAAGATAAAAGCTAAACCTTATTTGAAATAATTACTAACCAAGACCTAATATTAAACTATCAAAGCTTTCTAAGCATAGAATAAGAAGAATAACTAAGATTCAACATTAAATTGTCAAAGCTATCTAAGATAGAATAAGAAAACTATTAAATATTATTAACCTATATGGATTTAAATAGTCATCGTCATGTGTCTTCAAGAATTTTAAGTAATTCTAGGGATAAGTATGCATATGATCCAATTAGTTTATTCTAACCTAGAATTAGAAGTAGTGGTAGAAAGATTAGTAAGTTATGAAGAAGATTAGCTACTCATAATGAAAACTAAAGAAAGCATGATAGATGAGAAAGCAAGTAATAAAGATAAATTAAAAAAAATCTTATTATTGATGTTGTCACCTTCAATTACAAAGAGCCTCCTTCTTCTTTATAAAGCTTGAACTAGAACTAGAATCTAAAATTTACAAAAAATTTTGGAAAAGAAACTAAAGAAAAATCTTAAGTTAAGATCTTTGATGTGAAGACACTTAATTATGAGAGATTTCATCTCTTTAAATAGACCTTAGAGCTAATCATAATAGGATACAAATTAGAAAGTTTAACTCAATCCTATTCAATACTGGAATTCAATTTTGCAGAAAATCAGCGTGTTGATTTTTGAATATGACTTATCAGATGGATGAATTGAAATAGTAGTCAACAAAAAAATTGTAGACTTTTAAGTTCTCTTTCTATTGCATCTTGAATCATCCGATTTGAATATTTGTAGCGAAAGTTATGATCCGAATACTAAGAGGTGTTAAGTATGAATCCGAGTCTGAATTGATTTTGAACTCCATTTAATTTAAACTATCCTCCTTATCCCTATTAGGATTAGTTTTATCCCATCCATTTTCTAGAAGTAAATCTTTTGATTTTAAATTTGAATTTTGAAGATGATGGTATATCCTTTCATCCTCTTGATTTCAAATTGATTTAAATTGAAATCCAAATTTAGATAAGATTAGGGATAAATAGAAGTTTCTTATATCCTTATCTTCCCATTAAGTAACTACACACCATAATAAAAAAGAGAGTTAAATAGCAATGTTAAATAAAAAATAATTAAGGATAAATGTGCAAATGTGATGATGATAATGTAAAATTGAGATGCAATTAGTATGGTGATGAGATTGCCCCTACTCAGAGACAACATCACAGACTCAACAGGACACTTCATAACAAACCGACTCTACCGGAGATAGAGATTGAGTGCTCTGAAAAGGGGTGAAAATATCAGATCCGAACCAGGTAAATTTCGAACATGAACCACCTTCTTCCAATGGTATTCATTATCTTTATTGTGCTATATGTAAAAAGAGTAATGCATGATATTTCGTTATATCCCAGCATTTACATCCCTTCCTCCCGTTGATGGGAGTGTCCCCCATCAAAATTTCAAATGCTTGTACGTCCTGTTGTGGGAATGTCCCCCACTTGAAGGAGGCAATAGAAGCGCCAGCCTATTGGCTCTCTCTTTATTAGCCAAATGCAGTGAAAACCTCTGTTATGGAGTGTCCCCCGCTCGGAATCCCAACTCTGCTGCAGGGATTTTCCTCTCTCAGAGTCCTCTGAAGTTTGCAGGTACTATGATGGAATTACCTCTGCTCGAAAAATAACAACGCAAACTCACCGACATCCTGATGCCAACCAACCATACCAGAGGTAGAGATCAATACTTCGAAGAGGCATGTTCATATCAATTCCAGCCACTGGTAAAAACAAGCCAAGAAATATTTAAACATAAACCATTTACATTCTAAAAAACATTTTCATTCCACAAAAAGTTTCATTTCGAATGCCATTCCATTAAATTTATTTGATTACATCTGACAAGAGTAATACAATATATTCTATTGCATCTTTATGTTTACATTTTTGAAAAAGTACAGAAGATTCAGATCCAAACTCCCCAGGTCTGCCATCATTAACAGTCCCCTGGTTCTGAACAGAGATTTGTTCATCAGAAGTAGTCATCTATTTTCATCTGTGCCACGGCTCCTGAACAGACAATCCTATGCCCCCGCCTCTGTAACCCACCAATACAACAAAATAAGGTCTTCCAAGGAGCCCTCAGGAGGCATGATAATTTCCACGATACCAGATGGATGCTAACAAGACACACAATAAGTTGATGGTATCACATCCCCTATGAGGTGTTCTGTGGGAGAGCTCTGAACTCCAAAAAGAGGAGTGATTCATCAACACATCCAGCCGGCGAGTTCCCACTCCTTCTCCTTATACACGCAATCGGAAAGTTGATGGTCTCAAGATTGAAGGTTGCTCGCCTAAAATTGAGCAATCCAAAAACTAGATCATTTGATCCTGTTAAATAAAGAATTCTACTTGTCATCATTGATGACGATACCCTGTTATGATGTCTCATACCTCATAACAGTCCCTTCATGATAACTGATGCGACACACCATCCAGACTTCCTAGAAGAGAGAGTCTAATCACCATTTGCTCATCCTCCTCCCTCTTCTCTTTCTTCCTCCATCTGATGAAGAGAAAAGGGAAGTACATGTCGGCGCAGCAATGAAAGAAGAAGTTAGGGTTTTGAAGCATGATTTTTGAAGAAGATAGAGAAGATGATTTCTCCGATAGATCTCTCTCCATTTATAGATGGGTGAGAAGCTGAACCACCTTCAATTCGAATTACCAATACCTAAAAAGTTGGCCCACTTCTCGAGATTTTCGATCAATAGTAAAAGCAGAAGATCGCCCATTGCCATCAAATCAGAAAAATCCTACAATCCCATTCATAATGACGCTAGGACTCAAAGTGACAAAGGATGAGACCTTGAGGAATCCAGCCGACCAATGTGACAACTGACAGCCAGTTGTATAATCTCCAATTAATTATAGAAGATCTACAATGATCTGAGAAGATTCATCGTATGTTTCTCTATCCACAAGTGTTAAAATGAACTTAAGGCATTGAAAGTCTCCTCGATCCACTTCACTCCTCCAACTTCCCTTCTGCAGGCTCCGATAAGTGGGAGAGTAAGGACATCTGCAGTGGTCAAAATTTAACCCTCATCGGGATGATGACAGATGTCTAAACTACTAAGAAGTTTCCTAACACATCCACACCTCTTAGAGTCCATCTCAAAGTCTCCACTACATCCGACCTTAGTTGTATTCCATGCCAAAGATATCCCCGATCTGGAGCCGCATTCTGTCATTTCAAACCTTTACCACTCCGAGGTCCTTGCCTCCTTAAGGTTTCCTCCACTCTAGACCCTCCCAATTTTGAAGGTTCCAACCTGAAGATCCAACAACAAATCATCCTTGATCTCCGCTGATAGTTATGTAACTTCATCTTTTCCCACGTTCATAACATGTAACACCCTTGTCAGCGCGGACAATTATGGACAGTGAAAAATTTTCTGCATGCAATCCCAACCAACCAACGCCGATGATCACGGCTGTTACAACAAATCTAGCATGTGCGGGTCGTGCAGTGATAACATTCCATCAATTTCGCCTCCATGTCAGTATCCATGTCAGGTCTATACTATCCTTCTTCTCCGATGAGAAAGAAGTCACACCCTTAATCCTTTGAGCCCCCTACTATACTGGAAGTTTTTCCTATCCAGTTCATCCATTACGCTAGCAGTCTTCCTGTACTAGTCCATCCCAAAACACACCGTAACTTCTCTATACTAGTCCCTCCTTTTCATTTCACCTACTGATTCTCACGCTCGAGGATTTTAGACCGATACCACATGGATGCTCCTGACCTAAAAGGTGTCTCTTCTCTGTTGCTCTGCCAGGTTGAATCAGAGAGCATCCAATCGCTTATGGCAGGATTCATCCACCGCGAACTAGTCAGATTTTCTCACCACAGGTGTAACATAAAAGTTTGCATACACCTATGAAAATACACTGTTACCATTCTATATCCATGATTCAAACTATTAATTATAATATACATGTTCTAAAGCTTAAATGGATCAAATTTCACGTGAATTGAAGATTTTTCTTTTAAACTCATACGGATCAAACTCATATGGATCTATGAGTTTTGATTATGATCTACATGTTCTAAAACCATATGGATCTATGAGTTTGATCCACATGAATTGAAACTTTGTTTGATTAAATAAAAGTAGATCTTATTAGTTCTTAACATCTACACGAGACCCATTTTATTACTCAAGAGGCCTGAGTATCACCTAATATTGGCACTAGAGCCTAGGCTATGGCTTTCATGAAAGTAGAGTCCGTCCAATTCAAAACTTGCATGGTTGTGAAGTGACTAAGATCTAGTTCACACGGACAATAGCTATGAATGAATCAAACATGAAGAATGGAGACCTATAATTGATTGCCCATGATGGAGATTTGTGGAAGGGTTGCTCATGGAAGTTGGAGATCTATTTATGATCAATCTTCAATTGAGATCAAGATTAATCTACCCATAGAGTAATTGTGATTGTGATTCTAATTCTGACATGCAATATAAACTCTTTCTACTTTTCGAGTTTGATGCAACTAAATTCAAGTAGTGATACTTTGGTTAGTGGTCTGTGAACCCATGACATATGGCTGAGTATCCGACGAGGAGAAAATAGATGGCTCTTTGCATCTGCCATTTTGGAGGACCGTGTTTTGGACGGTCCATCAAATCTGAGCTCTGGACGCCAGTAATGTGGCTTTTGCTATATCTCTTATCCGAAGACTCGTAACCCGTCGTACATGCTCCGCCTAATAACACGTTTCGCCACATATCCAGAGGGGCCCATAACTGGCATGGTGAACCATTCCCTAGTTCTTCGCGAAACGGTCCGATTTCAGGCGCGAATATTTCCACTTCAAGAAGTGTTTAAGGCACCCCATGGATGAAGGCACCCGAGCATCTGATTAAAGCACCCCCCATTTTTTTCTATTTTACCCTTTTTAATTTCTAATAGTTATCTTTCCCTCTCTCTCTCTCCGAGTTCAAAGCAGATCTCTCTCTACTTCTTCCTCTTCAACTCACCGCCATTGCGATCGACTCGCCGCCGTCGAGAAACGCCAACGCCGCTGCTGCTGTCAACAGGCCACTGTCATCTTTGCATAGCGAATTTCTAGGTATTTTCTGAGTTTTTTTAATTTTTCACAAATTGATAAAATGTGGTTTGAATTGTTCAATTTAATGAGTAATAATTTCCTTTTAGAATTATGATTTATTGTATTTGTTGGTAAAACGCCAAAAAAAATTGCAAGTTTATTGATCTAATTTATCAAAAACAATTCAAAAATTTCTGATGGGTTCGCTGCCAATTTTACATATCTTAAGTCGAAGACAACCGAACAGTGTAACAGTTATTCGGTGGAGGACGACCGAACACATGTTACACTGTTCGGACGTTTTCGACCGAGCAGATGTTATATTGCTCAGTCTACTTTTGTTGAACAGATGAAGACTTTAACCGTTGTTCCACTGTTCGGTCGTCTTCGGCCGAACATGTGCTACGATGTTTGGTTGACTGAGATCGAACATTTGAATATTGTTCGGCGGGACAGAGCCGAACAGTACTCATATGTTCGGTTGTATCGGCCGAACAAGAAAGATTTTTTAATATTTATGTTATAAATTTTCCTCCATCGTAGACATGGATATTGTAGGCTCTTCTAGAGTCCATCCTACGGCATCAGTAAAACGCCATAGACAAGGTGAGTCATCCTCTATCATCGTTCTTGAAACAGAGGATAATCTACAAATAGAGGAGGGTGAAGTAGATGAGGAGTTAGAAGAATTGGTCGCGCCATATCTGGGTGGTCCGACTGACATTACATTGTTGCAAAGTTTTAAAACTCATATAGCGGCAAACCCTGGAATGGCGATGTAAAAACTTAATTTTAAGTTTTTTTAGTTGAACGTTTTGATGAAACCCAGTTGATGTTATCGTGCTAACAATAAATTTTGTAAGAGAGAACCATTCAAATGCATCTTACATACAACAAAATTGTGTGATTGGGAATGTGATGATAACATACTGAATCACCATTTTGTTACGTTTACTCATCAATCTAGACTGCAAGGGTTGCGAAGAATTTCCTACTAAAGGGCAAATAAGGTTGTTACCTCTGCATTTGTGGAACAGTGACAACTCGTGACAAGTACTTTTTACATGACGTTTGGTGAATGATCATTACACTGGAAGATGCTCCCACACTTGTGGGTATACCGGTGATGGGTCATTCTGTGAAGATTCCTCAGAGAATAACGGAAGCCCGAGGAATGCTTGTTAGTTTGCTTGTGTTGGCCCAAAGGCCTTCCACCCTAGTTTTGATGATGATTAACTCATGTAGTTATGTTTACTAATAATCTGGTGTTGTTTAAGTTTCAGATCATTAACCAAGATATTAGTTAGTGATTAGCTTCAACAAGGTGTTTAGAAGCTTTTCATGGTGATTCCAGGGCCAAAGCTTCATGTTCACACAATGCCTAGCCCATGGATGGAGTTTTGGAGCAAGTCAACTTGAAGATGAAGATCATCAAGAAGACTTAGATATCCTAGGTTAGTTTAGTGTGTTTTAGATCCATTTGTAAAGCTTAGTATAGTTGATATGCTCAAGTGCACAACACACACGTTTTCATGTTTTGTAATTGGTTTTCATGAATAGTAGATCAAAACAAGTTAAATGGTTTTTATGTATATTAGATGTGTTCAATATACATACATGCTTCATATCTTAAACAAACTTATTTTGATATGTCTATTCATGAGTTTTAGGAATATTCAGATTTCCTATTGTGTAAAATCAAGTTTGATAAAAATACAAGTTTTGGTTTTGGTAAAAATGATAAGACACAAAAATAGTTCATATTGATTGATATTTGAGCTAAACTTTTACCATATGTTTATATATCAATACAAAATGTTAAACTATTTTTTGTGATTTTTAGAAGTGTTAAAAGATTTTTTAAAATATTTTTAAACTGGTTTTCTGACCTAGTTTTCTGTTCCAGGCTTCAACCAGTCGACTAGTCTTCTGACTTAGTCGACTTGGCTGAAGTCGGTCGACCGGCGGGCCGGTCGACCGACGTGCACAAATCTGTGCACGTTTGGCAGACTTTGGACGGTCGACCGTCCGGGTCGACCGGGTCTGAGAGCAGTGATCTCTGTTTGTTTGGGTCGACCGGCCGGTCGACCGTGGTTACCCAACGGTCACATTTAGACCATTGACGGTCAACCGGGCCGGTCGACCGTCAGCCTGTCAGGCTGCCACATCAGCCTAACGGCTAGTTTTCTGATGGAGCTATAAATACCCCATTTGTTTGAGGTTTTAGCAAAGATTTTTAGAGCTGATTTTCTCCCATTCTCTGGTTTTAAAAAGAAAGTTTTTAAAAGAGTTTCAAGAGCAAAAGATTCATCTTGTTTGTTTTTAAGTGTTTTGTTATTTCAATGAAACTAGGTTTTGGGAATTGTTTTTGAGCAAAAATCTCTATATCATTTGTTGTGTTTTCCCAAGAGTTTTCTTTGTTCAAAATACTTTGTTTTTCACACTTGAGCTATCATACTATCCTAATCTATTAGGATCCTTGTTTTGTGAAAAAGAGAGAAAAGAGATTGTTTGAGGTTGTTGAGCCTCTAAGTTGTAAACCCTCCTTCATTTGTGTATCCCTCTTTGGTAGAGGTTGATCGGAGTGGTATTGGTTTGGATCCCTCTTCGGTAGAGGTGATTGTGTTTGTATTGGCTACGGGCCTTATCCCTCTTCGGTAGAGGTGGATTGTGGTTGTATTGCCTCGGTGGCATTGAGAGAGGAGTTCGGTACTCCTATAGTGGATTGGAAATCCTACACGGTGGTGTTGGCCCGGAGGCCTTCCACTCTAGTTTTGATGATGATTAACTCATGTAGTTATGTTTACTAATAATCTTGTGTTGTTTAAGTTTCAGATCATTAACCAAGATATTAGTTGGTGATTAGCTTCAACAAGGTGTTTAGAAGCTTTTCATGATGATTCCAGGGCCAAAGCTTCAAGATCACACATTGCCTAGCCCATGGATGGAGTTTTGGAGCAAGTCAACTTGAAGATGAAGATCATCAAGAAGACTTAGATATCCATAGGTTAGTTTAGTGTGTTTTAGATCCATTTGTAAAGCTTAGTATAGTTGATATGCTCAAGTGCACATACACACACGTTTTATGTTTTAATTTGGTTTTCATGAATAGTTTGATCAAAACAAGTTTACTTTATTTTTATGTATATTAGATATGTTCTAGATATACATACATGCGTATATGACTTATACAAACTTAGTTTGACATACCTATTCATGTAGTTTTATGTTTTGGTATAAAACATATTTTTGAAATTAAAGACAAAAACTATGATATATTTGTTGAATGTATATTAGACCTATGTCCATATGCATCATGCTTAATAATATTCAAATATTATGTTTTTGTATTTCTATAAGTTTTAGGAAAATCAGATCTCCTATTGAAAAATCAAGTTTGATAAAATACAAGTTTTGTTTTTGATAAAATTGGCAAGACACAAAAATGAATTGATATGTTGATATATTGTCTTGGAATTTTTATCACTTGTTTGAGTTTCAATATAAAATGATAAAACAATTTTTATGGTATTTTTAAAAAGAGATAAAAGATTTTTTTAGAAAATATTTTTCCCAAATTTTCTGTCTTTTTTGTGCTGAAAGGCTGGTCGGTCGACCCGGACGGTCGACCGCACCAAGAGCCGGTCGACCCGTAGGGTCGACCGACGTGCACAGATGTGCACGTCTGGGCAGACACAAAAACGGTCGACCGAGCCGGTCGACCGGGTCGAGAGCTCTGCTCTCTGTTTTTTCTGGGTCGACCGGCCGGTCGACCGCAGTTGCCCAACGGTCATATTTCTAACCGTTGGCGGTCGACCGGGCCGGTCGACCGGCAGCCTGTCAGGCTGCCAGCTCAGCCTAACGGCTAGTTTCTGATGGGCCTATATAAACCCCATCTCTTTGGGGATTTTGGCTAAGTTTTTAAAGAGAAAAAATTCTGGTTTTCTGAAGTGTTTAAAACAAGTTTTTCAAAAGTGTTTGGGGCTTTAATCTTTCAATTTTTATTATTTTAGGTTTTGGAAAAATCAAAGAAAAGAATATTTTGGGAGATTTGTCTTGGTTTTCATTCTATATCTTTTGCAAGAATTATCCCAAGTGTTTTTCTTTGTTGCTTGTTTTCAAACACCTAGTTTTCCACACTTGAGCTATCATACTATCCTAATCTATTAGGATCTTATTTTTGTGGAAAAGAAAAGAGAAAAGAAAGAGAGTTTGAGTTTGTGGTTTTTGGAACCACTTGTTGTAAACACCCTTATTCTTGTTGTATCCCTCTTTGGTAGAGGTGATCGGGTGATTGGTTTGCTCCCTCTAGTGAGAGGTGGAGATTTGGTTGTAACCCTCTTCGGTAGAGGTGTTGGTTGTTGTTGTTGTATTTGGCTACGGGCCTACCCCTCGGTTGTGAGGTGGTTGTTTGAGAGAGGAGTTTGGTACTCCTAAGTGTTGTAACAAATCCTCTTCGGTAGAGGTTTCCTCGGTGGGAGATAGTGGATTGGAAATCCTACACGGTGGTGTAGGCGGGGATGTAGAGCAAGGGTGCTCGAACCTCGAAACATATCTTGGTCTTTACGATTGATCCATTGTCTCTCTAACTCTCTCTCTTTACATTTGTGCAAAGCATCATACTTCATTCATATCATATTTATTTGCTTGTGTTGTGCCTTGCATAATCCATATTGCTATATCCTTGATTGCTTGGCTTGATTGTGTGTGCACATTGCTTGGATTGCTTGTGTGTGTGTGCCCAACTTATACTCATCCAACAAGAGCTTCACATAGCGCCTCAACCCATTTCAAGGGGAATCAAGGGGAGTTAGTCCAGAGCCTCGCAAGGGGAATTCGGCTACACTTGTTGTATTGTATTAGTTGTGCATAATTTGCATTAGCTTTCGCATTTAGCGCACTTAGTTTTGCATTAAGTTTTAGATTAGCACTAACACCTATTCACCCCCCTCTAGGTGTTTTTCAGGTGGTGTAGGCGGGGATGTAGAGCAAGGTGCTCGAACCTTGAAAATATCATTGTGTTTGCGTTTGATCACACTTGTCTTTCTAACTCTCTCTCATTTATTTGTGCAAAGCATCATACTTCACTCATATCATATTTGCTTGTGTTTGAGCATAACTCATATTGTCATATCATATCTATTTGCTTGCATTGTGCCTTGCATAATTCATATTGCTATATCTTGTATATGCTTGGTTGTTTGTGTGTGCCTCACTTATACTTAACCACAAGAGCTTCACATAGCACCTCAACCCATTCAAGGGGAATCAAGAGGAGTTAGTCCAGAGCCCTTCACGGGGAATTCGGCTACACTTGTGTGTTGTATTAAGTGTGATTGCAAAATTTGCATTAGCTTTCGCATTTAGCGCATTTAGTTCCTAAATTAGCACTTACACCTATTCACCCCCTCTAGGTGTTTTTCAATTGGTATCAGAGCTAGTGCTCCTGATACTTAGGCTTAACATCCTATGAGTGAGATCCATTTGTTTGCTAATCTTCATTTGCATTGGCACATTTGCTTGTTTGCACACATATAGTTTACATCCATGGACTTCATGACCCCACCTAGCTTTGATCCTTTCAAAATTGTTGTTTGGAAGTATAGGATGTCCTCATACCTAAAGACCCTAGGTTTGCATGTTTTTCTTGCGGCTACCAAGAGATGTTATCTGGTGATTGCAATCATATAGGGCCAATGCATTAGCCCTTGAGGCTATTAGAAGCACATTATCTAAAGATTATCTTTTACGTGTTTCTAACTTTGATTCCGCCTTTGCAATGTGGAATTTGTTGACAACCACCACCTCTTTCAAGCTTCAATTGCAAATCCAACAAGAAGAGGAATCTAGTGGAGAATCCGAGCCACAACAATGCTATACGGTCCAAGGGAATGACTTCCTTAAGGTACACTCGGAAACCCACTTAGATAATGATGATGATGCTAGTTCTTCATGTGATGATTATGATGCCCATGCTTTAAATGAAGAAGTTTCTATAGTTTGTGAAAAATTGATAGAAAAATATAAGATTTTGAAAAAGAAAAGTTTAGAAATTGAAAAAGAAAATAAGAGTTTGCATTCTAGACTTAACAATGTTTTGTAAGAGAAGGTTGAGGTCTATAATGAAAGGAATTCATTGAGATCTCAACTAGACCTTATTTTAAAAGAAAATGAGTTTTAAAATCTAAAAATGATTGCCATGTTATTTTGAAGAAAAATGAAAATTTGTCTTCAAAAATTGATTTTGTTTTAAAAGAGAATGTTGCCTTGAAGAACAAAATAATTTCTATTTCAAATGATTTAAATGTTTGTTTAAAGAAAAATGATGTTTTGCAAAATAAGATTGATGCACATGTTTGCCATGCTAGGGTAGTTTCACACACTTCACCTATTGCATGCCACACTTCTTCTTTGATCAACAATGATATATCTATGCTTAAGAAGAGTGTAGATTGTTTGGGCTCCACTTTGAGCCAATGTGTTGTTGGGCATACACGCTTGGAATCTTTGTTTTCGAAAGAAACAAGTTCCATCTTTTCATGCTCACCCTCCACGGCATACACATGCTCCACACGGACACACCCATCACATGTATGCTCATGTGTACACTTGTACACATTGTGGACGTAAGGGCCACCTTGCTAAATTTTGCTTTGATAGATTACATAATGTAAATTTAGCAAAGAATTTTGTTTGGGTTAGAGAAGGGACTAACCCCCATGGACCCAAAAGAGTATGGGTACCAAAGACCAGCCCTCCTATTTTTGATGTAGGTGTGGGCTCTCACATGACGTGAGAGTGATGACACCTTGGAGTGGATGCGTTCCGTACTTAAAGAAAATCAATTGGATGCATCACTTTCAAGGGAAGTTTGGTGGAGAGGACCATCATGTTTTGGAGATAAGGAGAGTTGCCTTCTAGGTTTTGGTAACGATCTCTAACTCCTTATTTATTGTTTACATGCTTTCCGTTTCATTATTTGTAGCATGTTTGTTGTTTAGTGATTATCATGTAAATACCATGTTTATTAGACCATTGACATACATGGATAGTATTTGAGACACCCATGTTTATATGGACCCATATTTTGTGTTCTCACCGTTTGTTTTAGCTATCATGTTTATCATAGGCTTAATAACATGTGGATTTGCATAATAATCATGTTTATCATGTTGATTTTTATCGCGTTTTATACTTCATGAGTTGATTACATGTTTAGATGTTAGTTTTCATTAAAACTTGGTATATACTTGTGCATATAGTGGGCCACAAAATAAATCTATATATGTTTGGGCTTGATTGCTTATTTGAACCCATTAGATGTGCTAGTATAGTCTAGTTTTGATGATCCATACATTTTAGACTTGTATTCATATTTTTGGATTTGTTTTATGATTGTGTGTTTCACTTCATGTATATGTGTATTTTGCCAAACTTTAAGATATACATGTATACCCCTTGAGTCATTTGCCTTTCATGCAAATCTACATATGGACTCAATCATGTTTAGGGATATGTATGTATACTTATTGTGTTGACAATTCATATATACACCTTGAAATGAAATTTACTTTGGTGAAGATTTTCTTGTTTTTGTGTTTTATATTTAACTTCATGTATATGTCCATTTTATCCAAATTATTAGATATACATGAATATCCTTTTGAGTCACGTGCCTTAATGCATATATCTTTGTGGACTCTTTGTGTTTGGATATGTATGTATACTTTAATTGTATAAGACATACATATACCTTGTTAAATAAGTCTTTATGATTTTCATGTTTCTTATTTTAAAGGAATATTGAGCTAAATTGTATATTTTCATGATCATGTTCTTCACATTGTATTTATACACTCATATTCATATTTTGCTCATGTTTTGTTTTCATGAGTCATATTTATGCCTAATTGAATTAGAGTGTTGATTGTCTTGTGGATTTCATATTTTATGAAAATTATTTTATTGTATTCCTTACTTGAAGGATTTCGTACTAGTTTAAAATTTTTTCCATTTAACTAGTTACGGTATTCTTCATTTTGGTAGAGTTTTTCAAACAAAGCTTTTTTTCAAATCTAATTTTTGAAAACCCCTACCCTTGACGGGAGGTTGGATGGGAGTCCATGCCTTGTATGTTTATATTGAAAATCATTTTAAACTTGTGCATGAGATGGGAGGTAGTTATATGAGTTATACCATGCTTTTATTGTTATGTCAATTGGTATCATTGAACTCTTTCAATTGGTATCATTTTGATCTTTCTGTATACTCATATGTGTTTGTGTATGTATATTTTCAATTGGTATCATCTATTAGTGATTGGTACTCATTTTATTTCATACACATATACTTGTTTTATTTGTGCTATTATATTTCTATATCCTAAGCACAAATTTTGTTTATGCTAGAGCTTGAGTTTCAACTTTATTTCAATTGATTTAGTTTTCAATTGGTATCTTATTTCAAGCCTAAGCATAGCTTTTGTTTGTATTTCATAAAGGGGGAGAAAATTCGATTTTCATATTTCAATGGTATTTTGTATTTCCACTCCCTTGCTTTATGATAGAAAATAATAATGGTTAATTTAAATTGATATCAAGATGTCTTGTGTTTTGAATTGGTATCTAAAAATTTTGTTTAAAGAAAAATACAAAAGTTTTGATTTATATTGACTATATGCAAGGAGAGCTTAACATCTCTTCTACATATAGATTCATGTTGAGTGTATCTTATATTGAGGAGCTTAACATCTCTTCTTTATGTGGTACACATGTGTAGGGGGAGCTTCACATCTCCTCTTATGCATTACATAATGTGTGTTATGTGAATTAGGGCTTAACATCCCTCTTTCATGTAATGCATATGTGTAGGGAAGCTAACTTAGCGTCTTCCTCTTCATGAATGTATATAGCATATAACATTTATTGATCTTTGTTTATTTTCAATTGGTATCAAGATGCTTCATTGATAAATTTACAATTGATATCATGTTTTTATAGTCACCCCTTATTGACCTTGTTTTTGTTTTTAGACAAAAAGGGGGAGAACATTGTTTTATTGTTTTGATTGACAAAAAGGGGGAGAAAGATTTTTTACCCCTCATTTATTGTTTTGATTATTTACCCCTTTGTTGATGATTGACAAAAAGGGGGAGAAAGATTTTGAGTTTTGAGTTTGATATATGCATATTTATGTTTTTTTATATATAAGTTTTATTGGAATCTAGAGCATCTAGTGTTTTGTTAATGTTTTATTAATTTAATTGGTATCTAGAGCTTCTAGAACATGTTTATGTGTTTTATGTATGTTGATGCATACATGTTTATGTACATTCATTGCATATCTTTTGTTTATTTGTTTATGCATGAGTTAAGGGGGAGCTTCTTTGAAGCTTAACTTTAATCCATGCATATATAACTCCATGAGTTTTGTCATCATCAAAAAGGGGGAGATTGTTGGCCCAAAGGCCTTCCACCCTAGTTTTGATGATGATTAACTCATGTAGTTATGTTTACTAATAATCTTGTGTTGTTTAAGTTTCAGATCATTAACCAAGATATTAGTTGGTGATTAGCTTCAACAAGGTGTTTAGAAGCTTTTCATGGTGATTCCAGGGCCAAAGCTTCATGTTCACACATTGCCTAGCGCATGGATGGAGTTTTGGAGCAAGTCAACTTGAAGATGAAGATCATCAAGAAGACTTAGGTATCCCAGTTTAGTTTAGTGTGTTTAGATTCATTTGTAAATCTTAGTATAGTTGATATGCTCAAGTGCACAACACACACGTTTTCATGTTTTGCAATTGGTTTTCATGAATAGTAGATCAAAACAAGTTTACATGGTTTTTATGTATATTAGATGTGTTCAATATACATGCATGCTTCATATCTTAAACAAACTTATTTTGATATGTCTATTCATGAGTTTTAGGAATATTCAGATTTCCTATTGTGTAAAATCAAGTTTGATAAAAATACAAGTTTTGGTTTTTGGTAAAAATGATAAGACACAAAAATAGTTCATATTAATTGATATTTGAGCTAAACTTTTTACCACATGTTTATATATCAATACAAAATGTTAAAACTATTTTGGTGATTTTTAGAAGTGTTAAAAGATTTTTTAAAATATTTTTAAACTGGTTTTCTGACCTAGTTTTCTGTTCCAGGCTTCAATCAGTCGACTAGTCTTCTGACTTAGTCGACTTGGCTGAAGTCGGTCGACCGGGCCGGTCGACCGACGTGCACAAATCTGTGCACGTTTGGCAGACTTTGGACGGTCGACCGTCCGGGTCGACCGGGTCTGAGAGCAGTGCTCTCTGTTTGTTTGGGTCGACCGGGCCGGTCGACCGTGGTTACCCAACGGTCACATTTTAGACCGTTGGCGGTCGACCGGGCCGGTCGACCGTCAGCCTGTCAGGCTGCCACATCAGCCTAACGCTAGTTTTCTGATGGGGCTATAAATACCCCATTTGTTTGAGGTTTTAGTAAAGATTTTTAGAGCTGATTTTCTCCATTCTCTGGTTTTAAAAAGAAGTTTTTAAAAGAGTTTTAAGAGCAAAAAGATTCATCTTGTTTGTTTTAAGTGTTTTGTTATTTCAAAGAAACTAGGTTTTGGGAATTGTTTTTGAGCAAAAATCTCTATATCATTTGTTGTGTTTTCCCAAGAGTTTTCTTTATTCAAAACACTTTGTTTTTCACACTTGAGCTATGATACTATCCTAATCTATTAGGATCCTTGTATTGTGGAAAAAAGAGAAAAGAGATTGTTTGAGGTTATTGAGCCTCTAAGTTGTAAACCCTCCTTCATTTGTGTATCCCTCTTTGGTAGAGGTTGATCGGAGTGGTATTGGTTTGGATCCCTCTTCGGTAGAGGTGATTGTGTTTGTATTGGCTACGGGCCTTATCCCTCTTCGGTAGAGGTGGATTGTGGTTGTATTGCCTCGGTGGCATTGAGAGAGGAGTTCGGTACTCCTATAGTGGATTGGAAATCCTACACGGTGGTGTAGGCGGGGATGTAGAGCAAGGTGCTCGAACCTCGAAACATATCATTGTGTTTGCGTTTGATCCACTTGTCTCTCTAACTCTCTCTCATTATTTGTGCAAAGCATCATACTTCACTCATATCATATTTGCTTGTGTTGAGCATAACTCATATTGTCATATCATATCTATTTGCTTGCATTGTGCCTTGCATAATTCATATTGCTATATCTTGTATATGCTTGGTTGTTTGTGTGTGCCTCACTTATACTTAACCACAAGAGCTTCACATAGCACCTCAACCCATTCAAGGGGAATCAAGAGGAGTTAGTCCAGATCCCTTCACGGGGAATTCGGCTACACTTGTGTGTTGTATTAAGTGTGATTGCAAAATTTGCATTAGCTTTCACATTTAGCGCATTTAGTTCCTAGATTAGCACTTACACCTATTCACCCCCCCTCTAGGTGTTTTTCAGCTTGGTGTGTCACCTAAGAAGCAGATGCTGAGTTAGGCATATCCGGGGTAGCTTAGTTCGATTGAAATGGCTCCGATCCAACTTTTCCAATGTCACAGATTCTGTATCAGATAGACATATTCAATGCGCTGTCAGAGCTTATCTATTGTATTTGATTGGCTGCACTCTCTTCAGTGATAAGAGTCGAACGTGGATTTCCATCGACTACCTAAACTATCTGAGGACCTCGGTCAGGTGTCATCCTATGCCTGAGGAGCTACTACAGTAGCATACCTGTACAGGCAACTATGGTATGATTCAAGCGATGGAGTTGAGAAGATCGCTGAATATCTGCCACTTCTGGAGGCACTATTCAACATTTCACACTTTTGATGGGCAGAATATTTTATATGACTGTAATGTGATTTGATCAACAGGCATGAGTTTACAAGCGCTTTCCCCGCTTGCGTCCCCCCATAACACGAGTTGAGCTTCCACGATCGTGCATGTGAGTATGGTATGGATCGACGAGTAACTCATTGGAAATCTGCAAGCAATATGTGAGTCACACGATTGCTTGCAGGCACATGAGGTAAGTTATTATCATACATAATTGTAATGCTTTTTGAATGAGAATTTATATTAATGATGTTGTTTTCATTTGTAAGAGGTATGGAATCTATACCAGGATTCCAGAGATCGTCATCCACTACATCCAATTTGTTTTTTCAGTGGCTGTCTAAAGTGCACCGATATATTCGAATCCCCACTATCCAGAAAAGGGTGCTTAGACAATTTGACAGGGTTCAGATTATCCCGCCCTCGCCACTTAGTCAGGAGAAGGTTAGAAGAGGGTCGATAACAAATAAATATCATGTGTCCTACACATGGGGAGCGACAGCTACTGGGACAAGTGGCAGTCCCACACACTATAGCGTGCGAAAATAAGCGTAAAAATGAGGTACCAATGAGACACTGTAGACGAAAATATGGACTGGTTTCGACGGATATCTCATCATATCATAAAAATCCATCTGATAGGTCTTTGGCTCCTGGTATACACGTGATGAGGACGTCGATGCCGGTGTGCTTGCACAGGTAACATACATTTTTCTAATAAACCCGTATATTATAATTTTATTAACATATTGTATATTTTCACTATAGCGAATAGCTCGTGCGAGAGAGATTTCCTCACCTGTATTCTAACTGGGCCATCTGAACCTCACACTGTTGGGACCCTATACCAGATGTTGCGTGAGACAGTTGATACACTTGATGGCAGTGAAACTCACCAGTCTGAGGCATCTGCAATGGCCGAGCAAACTCAGAGAGAGACATGACGGGTGAGCGTAGAAGTAAATTAGAGATGACTGGATCAGATGTGGAGATGCTTATGTAAATGGTAAATTAAAATGTTTGTGTTTGAGCAAATTCACAAATTTTGGAAGAAGAATGAATTTGCGTATATTTGTCTAGTGCATCTGTTTCATATTTTAAAAGATGAATTTGAGTATGTTTGTACATTAAACGAACGTGTCAAAGTCTCTGTTCTGTCATGCATGGCCGAACATGGTTATTCTGTTCGGCCGTGCATGACCGAACATGATTAATTTGTTCGGACATGAACGGCAGAACATAAAATTTTCATAAGAACATGACAAATTTTCACTATTTCCAAGAAACCACTAATTTTTTAGGCTAAACTAATTAAAATATTATAATATAACTAAATTATATCTTTCACAGTGTCTGTATCAGGATAACACCTGTGAATCTTAATATATTTGTGTTCGGAAAGGTTCTTCAGTAGTTGCTACATTTGTGACCTTCCGGCATACTCCACGACTTTAAACTTATGCCTTGCATTGTATACTGTTCTCAAAGTGCTAACGTTTAGATTGTTTCTTTGTTTCAATATATTTAAGATGTCTCTTGACCGAACAAGAGTATTCGACAAATTTACAACCAAATTCTCTTCTTCTTCTGAAAGTCCACCAGCAAAGAAATGTATTTCCAAATTTTCGGCCAGATAATGGTTATGAATACCACACACAACCATAAGAACCCACCCAGATATATTAGACAACTCCTTGCCCTTCAGTAGGAACGGACAACCGTATTTCTTACTTCTTGTACTCCTTGCCCCCCCTTGTCTTAAGTCTTCACATTTCTATTCCTATAAGTTCTCTCTATCACAACTTAGGAGTATCCTTCTATTTTTTTTGCATTCCAGAGAATCAGATCTCTTCACAACGAAGAAAAATTCTTGTGCCACTGCAACTTCTCGTGCCCATTTTATCAATGTCTTCGATTTTCAAAAATCTCATACGTGGTGAAGGCTTCACATAATCTACTCTTACAAGCTCAGTACTGACATTGCTATATTGAGAAGAAGTCTGCTCCTGTAAATGGCTCATATAAAAATACAGGGTTAACTCTGCATAGACCAATCAAAAAAACAAAAAATCAAGAAAAGTTCTCTGTTCGGTCAAACACAACCGATCTATAAGTATCTATTCGGCCTTGTGTCGCCGAACATTACGTCTAGTTCAGTTCTCACTAACCGAACAGAGAGTTACAGTTTTCGTGTAATTCTTTGTTCAATTGTTCCCCGCGTAACATTTATTACTTGTTCAGCGATCATACTCCGGATAAACATTATTTGTTCGATGGAGGATTGCCGAAAAATTAGTATTTGTTCGACGTTTGAACATCGAACAGAGACGAAACCCATTTCAAAAATTTAATTTTTGGGCGATTTTATTCGTAAAAACTAACCTTTTTGGTGTTGGCAAGCTCCAAAGTTATAGTTACTTCTCCATTAATGCCCACGACATAACGTAGGTTGATTTTAAGTGTGAGGATGTGTGAATTTTTTGTTGGGAATATGAAGAATATTTGTGAATCTTTGAATTGAATTACGGCGAGATCCGTTGATTGAATCAATTGGATGATGGTTGGAGTGTGTTCTCCTTCCATTGGGAATGAACGTCGTATATTCACATGTTCAATTCCGACTTCGAATGAATGAGATATTCAAGTCTAAAGATTGCCTAATTCAAATTCAAAATGGGACTAAAAGTAGCTAAAGGCATTTAGTCCCACATTTGCCATGGGATGGAAGTTTGTAGTGTTTAAATAGAGAAAATTGAGAACAAAGGGCGTACCCTTTGGGTACTTGGAGTTTTCGTGCGCGATTGGGAGGAAACCATGCGCGCGCTGCGCGCCGCAGGCGGCGTCGGGCCGGGCTCGGGCTCGGGTCTGGGTGCGGGTTCGGGTTCCCTACCCAGCCTGGTTCTTTTTGAACCGGGTCTCATGAGTGTAAACCGTCACGGCAGTTGGGCTGTTGCGGCGGTTCAGATCGAACCGTTGCAACTGTTGGATGGGTTCGGACCATATTGCCCCTCCCAGAGCGTTATAAATAGCGCTCCGTTTTCTCAATTTAAGACACACTAAAACTAAAAACTCATCTCTCTCTGCGTTATGCCAAAACAAAAAACTCATCTCTCTCTCTGCGTTCTGAAGGCTCTCTCTGCGTTCTGAACTGGGACTGAAGTAAAGTTCTGTCTTAAAGTAACTTCCAATGGGAAGTGAGAAATTCAGTTTCCGAAGCGACTTCCAAAAGATATTCTGCAAAATTCGTTCTGAAAGAGGGCTCAGAAAATTCAACAGATTTTTTAATAGAATTGTTGTCTGAATCTGGGACTTCCAAAGAAGAATATTCTTCAACGTTTCTTCTTCCTCTACAGTGGGTGCTCCTCCAAAGTAAAAGGCAAATATTCTCCCGAAATTTGTCTTTGTCCCGATACTTCAATAATCTTGTGAAGGTACTGGTTAACTACGGTTCGACCATACGGTGATTTGGCAGTGCTATCCAAATACCGTGAAGGAGTGTTGTATCTTGGGAGACCAGCGTCCAGTCACCCGTTTGCATCAGTGCGGGGGACGTAATTGTCTTAAGGAGATTCGCTTTAAGCGTAACTCACTCCAAGTACTGTATAAGTGAATTGATTTCTTTATACAGGGGATATACTGATATTCAATACATTAAGACTGATTTATACCAGTCTAATTGGTGTTTAACCAAGGAAGAAAATTGAAAGGTGGTTCTTAAATTAAGGAACGTTCTATTGAACGGAAAACCTCCCACCTGATATTAACCGACCTGGCCAATTAGATTGTTGATATTTCAGTGACATTGATTAGTTGTCAGATTGATTCCAGAAACTAACATTCTTTAGAGTTTGAAGCTTGAGGATTGAATGAGTGAAGAAGGAAGAAGATGGGGGTGTGGGTGCCTCAGTAACTTTGAGTTGGGGTGGGGTGCCTAAGTCACTTTGAGTTGAAATGCCTTCATAAGATAGGGGGTGCCTTCATTGATTTTGAATATTTTTTATATTTTTAAAATTTAAGCATATGAGTCAATTTTCATTTGGGGCAAAAAAGTAATTCTACGAATGACAATTGGGCCGTGCAGGGCCAAACATGGCCCTAGGAGGGGCTGGGCCGTGCCCGGCTCGGCCCGCCTGGCCAACAGGTGGGCGGCACGGCCCGGCCCGACCCGGGTTCCAAATATGGAACCCGAGCATGGTCCAAGGCCTGGGCGCCCCGACCCCAGGTTTGGGCCTGGGCGCCTCAGTCTCGGGCCTTTAAAAAAAATAAAAAAAAACCTTAAAAAATAAAAAACTTTAAAAAAACTTAAAAATTCAAAAAAATCAAAAAAATTAATTGTTCAAGCTGTGATAAAATTAGCAAAGAATATTACAAGGCGTGAAATGAAAATACATATTTTTATTAATGATCTAATAAAATAGATAATTGATACAAATACAATTGAAGTATAAATTAATTTTTTTAAATTTATAATTAATACATAAAAAAGTACAAATCTTCATTATTCATACATTTATCAATCATAAATAAAAAATATAAGTCTTCATTCATTTTCTAGAGAGTCTTCTGGAGAATCTCTGAGGAGATCGTCAATTATTTTATTTTGACTTCTCTTTTCCGCATCCAGCCAATCCTTCCCGCATATGGTCATCTTAATCGCATCCGATTCCAGACGGTTCCTCGTATCAGTCGACCCTCGACTACTTGTACTAAACGCAGACTCCAAATCTACTGCATAGGATAAGTTGATGCCTGTGATGTCCACCATGCCAAAATATCAAAATTTTCAAATCCTGAGTCTTGATCGATCTCAGGAGTCACAGTCGATCTCAGGAGTCACAGCACGTATATTATAATGAAGTTCATTTATAGAGTCAGAAATTCTAGATTTTTTTGGAAGCTGATAAAATACCAAAAAATAATGAACTTCTACCAGTAGAGGTTGAAGAACTTTGAGATGAAAAAGAATGTTTATTTCCATAAGTAGTTTCATGAAAATCATATAACTTATTTATAGAAGAATCAATATCTGCCCACATTAGAGCAGAACTATCCTCATAGTCCATCCTTCATAAAAATTTTCAAGTAAAAATTTACATGCATTAAATTTAATCTTAGAATCCATCATAACAACAAAATAAAAGATAAATGAAATTCTTTAAAATATTTATTAAATTTGTTCTCCATGGGAGAAATAATATCTCTTATAGAATCAATATTTCTACATTCAGAAAATAGTTCACTCATTTCAGTTAACTCAAAAAATATTATACTTGTCGTTGGGTAATAAATACCATAAAATAATTTTGTTATTCTTTCAAATCTTTTTAAAAATTCACAAATCAATTCACAAATTTGCCATTCCTCATTGAAAATTAAACAGTTAGGCAATTCTGCAGAAATAAACCTATTTATTGCCTCCTTATAAGGAATCATTTTACTCAATATATTATGTGTTGAGTTCCAATGAGTTCTTACATCTTGAGGTAATTTTTTAGCAAGTAACCCGAAGTCCGAATAAATTTGTCTGAAGGTTTGCCTTCTTGGGCTGCTACTTTTAATAAATATAATAATATCTCTTAATTTTTGAATATAATTCTTAATTATTTTCAAACCATTTTGTACACACAGGTTAATAATATGACAAATGCATTGAATATGAAAATTTTTTCCCTTTAAAACGGGTTTTAAATAATTTTTCAAAATCTTAATTGCTGCAGTATTTTCGTTAGCATTATCAAAGTAAACAGTAAAAATTTTAGAATAATTTTATATTCTCTAGCAATACGCATTATAATCTTTTTAAGATTTAAAGCATTATGAGGATGAGGAAATTTTTTTAAAACTGATAATTCTTTATTTAAAACCCAATCATAATCAATAAAATGCGCAGTAATAATGATATAATGGTAGCCTGGCTTTCCAGCAATCAGAAGTGAGTGCAATTTTATAAGGCAAAGATGATAAAACTGAAACTAATATTTATTTTTGTTCTTCAAATACTTTAAATATTTCTGATATTATAGCGTTCCTACTGACATGCTCATAATCCAGATTATGAGTGCTTTTAATATAATCTGTAAATACATCGTCTTCAGCCATGCTAAAAGGCTGTTCTGACCGAATAATGTATTTCGCTAAATTTATTTTACATGTTGCACGATTATAACTAACAGTGCCTAAAGTACCACCCAAGATGTTAATTTGGGTTTGTCGTGGCTGGTGTTCAGGGTGTTTGCTCTTAATATGTAGGGCAAGTGGACCAGTTCCGTATTTTGGAAAAAGAATATGAAACATCTGGACACAACTTGCATTGAGCCCTCCTAACTCCATTAACAGTTAATTTATCAAAATATTTCCAAACTCAGATTTAAGAGTTGTGGAGGTAGTTGATACCTCAGGGGAACCAATAGGCATATGAGGAACAATGCCAGGTACATCAGAAGAAGCATTAAAATCTGTGCTTGATGTAAGTTGTGTGCATGAAATTTGTGGAGTATTATCTAGTGACATATTTAGGGCTTCCCACATATCATTACTAATATTAAAATTATCATGAAATCTAGAACCAGAAGCTTGACTAGATTCAGCTTGACAAGAATTGCATCCATTTTTTTTGACTAGTTTCTAATTTTATAAGAATATAAATATTGGATTGAAGAGCTTGAAAAGCTTGTAAAGAGAAAGCGAAAGAGGGAGAGCTTGAAAAGCTTTGTAGAGCTTATAAAGAGAACTTGTAGAGCTTGAGGACTTGAGGCCTGAGAGCTTGTAAAGCTTGTAGAGAGATCTTGAGGAGCTTGTAGAGAGAAAATAGAGTTTATAGAGCTTGAGGAAGATGAATAGGAGTAGTTTTTGTTGTGTGAAATGAAGTGGGGAAATCCAAATATTTATTGAGGAGAAGAAAGTATTTCTTGCAATTTTTTTTTGCAAAAAATACAAAAAAACACATCTTATACCCGTTAGGGGAGTTTTTGCAAAAGAATTTGTAAAACATGGTGGGGGGTATTTGAAAATAAAAATTTGCAAAACCCCTCTCCTAACGGCTTAAGAGCCGTTGGCTTGCCCTTCTGGGCCAGGCCGAACGCGCCGACCCGGTGGGCAGTGCCGGGCTCGTGCCCAGCACGTGCCAGGCCCGGGCCCGGGACTGGCACGACCCACCGGGCCATGGGTCGCCATTTTGCGGACCTGGGCGGGTTTGGGCCGGGTCCTGTCTGGGCCGGGCTGGCCGGTAAAAACCCCGGACCGGGCCGGGTTTGGCCTGGGTCCTGCCTGGGCCGGGCCGTGCACGGGTTACCTTGGATTGTGCTTGTGCAGGTTGCCGGGTCGGACTGATCCAATTGACATCCCTAAGTAATTCTAATTCAAGATTTTAAAATTTAAGGGGGGTGCCGTAAACACTTTTTAGGGTGGCGGTATCCCCTCCTTCCAATTCCCATAAACCCTTCTCAAATCTCAACTAGATGTCTCCTCTCTCTCTAAAACCTAGAGTCTAGAGAGAGAATCGAGAGAGAGAGAGAGAGAGATGCATTCGTTCGGTTACCGCGCGAACGCGTTGGCGACGTTCGCGGTGACGATACTGGCGGTGATCTGCGGCCTCGCCTCTCTCTCCGACAACTTCAACGTCCCCACCCCTATCGCCGACGTCCAGGTACCGGCCGAACCCTAGATCGCTCTGATTAGGGTTTTAGTTTCTGTTTCTCCTCAATTTGAAGATTGTGGCGGATTATTTCGTATAATTTAGCAAGGAAAGGCCTAAAGTTGGAATTTTTTTTGATATACTTTTGTTGCCGGCGAGTGTAGGAGATCTTAGATCGATCTAATTGTAAAGATTAGGGTGTTTCTGCCAATTCTTGGTGAATTCAATTGGTCAAGTTGTGAGCTTTAGGAAGATTCTGCATGAGTTCGAGATTTTGTGCTGTTATAAGAAATGAGCATTCGTTTGTCTTGACCTCAGATGTTTCTGAAGTGAATAAAATGTGGGGAGAGGATCTAAAATATAGTTACTAGAGTTTTTTTAGCTCTTGTTGGAGTGATAGCCCATGGATTTGGAGTTCAACATGTACGTGCAGCACAGTGGAAAGAAGAAAGGAGAACCGGTCGGTCGACTTAGTCGACCGATGTGCACAACAGACAGGAGAAGGCATATGTCGGTCGATCGCCTCATTGCGTCCTCTGGAGGTTCAAAATCACGATCAGAGTTGTCAAGAACAATCACACATGTACGAACAAAGAATAAAGTAGAAAATACGAGATTTAACAAGGTTCGACAAATTGTTTACGTCCTCAGGGCAGAAAGGAGAGAGAAATCTTATGAATCAAATTACCGATACAGGTTACAAATAAGAGTACATCACCCCTCAATGTATAGCTAGAGATCCACGAAGAAAAAACTAAAACTTTTGAAATCGAATAAGAAATGAATTCATAACACATAGGAAACAGCCAAAACTGACTATCGGTTGACAGTCCCCTTGAAGTGGTCGACCGGGCGGTCGACCTCTAGGCTAATTGCCCAATGCCTGCCTACTCTCGGTTAGTTGATCGACCGGGTGCGGTCGACCATCTGCCTTGTATGTCATATGCGGTCGATCGCTAGGCCAACTCCGATTTGCGTTGCTCTCTGATGGTCGGTCGGCTGACATGTGCCTTCTCCTGTTTTATCTGTCGACCGGGCAGTCGATCGACCTGCTCTCTTTTCTTCTTTTCACTGTGCTCTACATACACGTTGAACTCCAAATCTCTGGGCTATTATTCCAAGAGTTAAAAAACTTTACCAACTAGAGTTTAGATCCTCTCCCCATAATTTGTAACTCTTGTTGGAGTGATAGCCTAGAGATTTGGAGTTCAACGTGTTCGTGGATCACATTGGAAAGAAGAAAGGAAAAACAGATTGGTTGATTGCCCGGTCGACCGACATGCACAACAGATAGGAGAAGGCGCAGGTCGGTCGATCCCCCGGTCGACCGACCAACAGAGCGCAATGCAAATGAGAGTTAGCCTAGCGATCGATCGACTGGTCGATCGCACATGACACACAAGGCAGACGGTCGACCAATCAACATAGAGCAGGCAGACATTGGGCAATTAGCCTAGCGGTTTCTGAATTTGCTTCGGATTCGATTTCAAAAGTTTTGATTTTTTTTCTTTGTGAATTCTCTGGTTATACATTGAGGGGTGTTGTACCCTTATTTGTAACCTGTATTAGTGATTTGATTAATAAAATCTCTCTCCCTCCTGCCCCGAGGGCGTAGATAATTTGTCGAATCTCATTAAATCTTGTATTTTCTACTTTGTTTTGTGTTCCTGCGTTTGTGATTGTTCTCGGCAACTCTGATCATGATATTGAACCTCCAGAGGACGCAACAGAAAAGTAGTATAAAAAATTCAACTTGCTAGGGTTCCTAGTTGTTACTCTATTCGCAACCTATACATGTTTTACTTTCTGTTGCGGTTAATCTTTGATTGAAAGCTAGCTTGTCTTGTATTGCCTATGTCGCGAAGAAGAATTAGAAGATATCTTGACGGCTTGATCACTCTCAGTCTCATGGATTGGCTTTTAATTTTTTTCATCATCCACTTTGGGTTATAGTACCTCATGTTTTACTTTTTATTTCAGTAGCACTGACCTAATAAAGTTAGAACTTTCTTGTTTAATATACTTGCACTGAATTCAATAGAAAGATGTTGCGTGTGGAACTCATGAGAGTTATAGTTGTCGACTGTTGGCCATTCTGTTCCTATGTAATAATTGGTGGCATCAAATGTTCCATGCATGGATAACTACGTCAGGAGATGCTCCACTTTTGCTCATCATCTGCCACGTTTCCTTCTAATTATGTCACCATTTTTTTTTGCTATGACCCTCAGAACAAAGTTTTCCCCTGCATCCACAGCGCAGTTGCTTACAAAGTAAAATGGTAGGATCTATGGCTGAAATATTACCAAGCTAGTTTATTGTTTTGATATTTTGTAATTACAATTTTATACCTTGTATATCACTGCCCAAGTTCTTGCTTGGAAGATATTCATGCTATATATCTTCCTTGTTTTTGTGTTATATTGGAAGGTTATATTTATTTCTTGTTTCTTTTGTTGTAATCTATGGTATTCTCGTAGTTTTTTGCTTCGACAAAATTATTGTACCAAGAGACATTTGTACTGAGCTTGTCCAGAGTAAATGTTCAATTTTCCATGCCGATTATGTACTTTTTATTTACCAGATGATGCTTTTTTATTATTGTAAAACTGAATAAATGTGATTTTCTTTAATTCAAAAATATTATGCTGGTGAAGTAGTTGAACTCAACTACCTTTAAGCTAAAAAGAGAAAATTATTAAATGAACTTTAAGCATTATTTTGAAACTTAAGTGATATTTGCTTTTCTCCGTTTTGTAAAAACTGGGAACTGCAATGCAGGCATTGCCGCAGCGCTTATATATGAACATATGAACTGCTTTCTGACTTAACTATGCAATAATATTAAGATTCCTTTATTGAATTTTCCTAAGTGTTGAGTCACTTCACTGGTGAACTTTTCCTTTTGTGCAGATTTTAAATATCAACTGGTTCCAGAAGCAACCAAATGGAAATGATGAGGTGATTCTCCGCTCTGTAGCTTTTGTATATTTCAAGCATTTTACACACTTTTTTTTTTTAGAGTCTTGGAATATTGGGAGAAATTTACAAAATCATGCAATCCTCAAGTTAATCTGATATTTGAACATGCATACAATTATACAGATTACTGAGATTTGATAAATTCCTATCTTGACATTCATACGCGGTCTCCAAGTAACACCTGCATCCACATCACTTAAATGTTATATACTATTAGCATCATTATATTTGGTGTGACCCGGATTGTTCTGATATAGATTCTTCCCGCACAAAAACTTGTTTCTTAGGCCTTAAAACTCTTTTAAGGGTCAAAGAGATCCATTGGAGAATTATTTCCCGAGTAAATACGAATCAGGGTATAAAACTTTGCATAGTTGCAGGATAGAGCTACATAATCCAATAGCCTTATGTAAATTCTTTCATTAACAACATTTTCCTATCTTACTGACTGTGACATCATACTTACAGTTTGTTTTTACGCTCAGCTTGGTCAACATATTACCAGTGTGTCAAGTCATCACATCACGTTGAAGTCATACTTAAGAAAGGTCTTTGAGGACCTGTTATTCCACCGTTAAGATATGTTTATGAAGTTATCTTGCTTGGGTGTCTATTCAAGATTAACTAGAAAAAATGTTCTCTGCTTGTAATTCCCTCCCTCTGCCCCTCCCCAATCAGCAGAAGCAAAAAAAAGAAAAAAAAAAGAAAAGAAAGAAAAACAGGAAAGAAAGAAAGTAAAGAAGGGAAAGAAAAAAGTAGTAGTAGAAAGTAAAAAAGTCACATTATGAGATATCATAATTCTACAAGATAATTGAGGTGTAATCACTGACTGCCAGAGGAGTTCTCATTGAGTAATACCGACTTGACCCCGAATCAACTCCAAGACCTTCGTAACTGTTACAAGGCAATGTAGAGAAAAGCATCAACGAGAGTCTGAGAGAGGTGCAAGGCAAAGCACAATCATTGTCATGATACTGATCACTGTCCATCATAGTTGTCCCACTATGATGGGTAGGCACGAATCAAAATTGAGAATCTCAACAAAAAGAATTGACAAGTTTAGCAATCTGTGAGTTGATGTCAGATTCCTGGACAAGTATTAGCAAGAGAGGACATGGACTCATGCTATAAAACCTTGATGGTGACTATGCCAAGAAATAAGCTTACCATTTTTGTCACACGATGTAAGTTCATTATGAAACCAAAGTAGTTTTTCCCCAAATCATCTTAAGAGGGAAGAGTCTGGGCGATGATGCAAGATTGTATGCAGAGACGGAGCCAATAGCTTTTTTTTTTTGGTTTGGGTGTGGGGGGGGGGGGGGGGGGGGGGGGGATATAGAATATGAGTAGGGTTTTTACTGAAAATCTGCTTAATATATGGAAGTAGAAGGGGTTTATTAAAATTTTAGAGGGGAGTACATGCCCCCATGGGCCCCACCTGGCTCCTGATTGTATGATCGGTGTAGTTGGTCTTCAAAGGCAAAGAACCAAATGGAATAATATTCCCATAAAAGCACAAAATCGATAAAACAAATTATGGATGAGAAAACATGCAAGGGTATATAATTAAATAAATATGAGATTATTTATTTATTTTTGAGTGAATATGAGATTATTCATAGTAGATATTGAATGTTCTTTGAGAATGCAAAAGGTGAATGCTCAGGATATTGCTGTGATTGGTGACAAAGCATGTTCTTTGAGAATGCAAAAGGAGAATGCTTAAGAAATTATTGTGATGGGTGATGGAACATGAGTGATTTAATGGATAGTTAAAGCAGTTGGTTGTCTCAAGAGAATGTATCAAATGATCATGTCATTTTGTGATTAGTTGCGAAGAGGGACAATTTATACATATTTGATTTCATCTACCTGCTATATATAACTAGAATTGGGGTGTGTAGCCGGTCATGGCGATCGACTACCCATCCCTATCAATTTTTTTTTGGCGTCACATCAATCGCGTGCGGTCCGGGAAGAGTGGGGTACTGGACAATTATTCCTGTACTCAAAATTGGTAAACAATTATTCCTGCACCCAAGCAAATTTGTTTTCAACCCATTACATTTATTACATTATTTATATACTCACATGGTTCACTTAATTCATCTTTCTTAACTCTCAAATATTTATCTTTTATGTTTTATGCAACCAAATACATATTTGTGATAATATTCTAAAACCAAACACATTGAATTAGTATAAATATAACGCACTTAGTTTTTTTTAAATATATATATTTCAAATACACATTTTGCCTCTTGAACTATCTGATCTAAAATCATACTTGCATCTAAAATCATACTTGATAAAAAAACAGATATGAAAAATATCAAAAATTTTTCATGTAAAATTATTTGTCAAAAAAATAATAATGTAAAAAATTACAAAATGACTTTAAAATGTTTGTGTAAATTTGATTAAAATTTGTGTACCTGCCACTTATAAAGCTAAATTTATACGTCGTAAAGAATGTTTAATTTTTCACCCTATCAAATAATTTTTCGTATGTTTTATATTATACAAACATGTGCATTTGCACATGCCAAAGGTTAATACTAATGACTTAATTTCAAGATTAAGTTCTTCTCCGGAAGTCAGCATTATCTTTGGCAGACTCTAATATTAAAATCTCTGTCTAGCAACATTATAATTGACAGAGATCCAAGATCGAAACCTCGTGCAAACAGATAATAAATTGCTTACATTAGCAGTTCCTTTGCAAGTTTTAGCAACTACCTCGATCATCTATTTGGAGTTTTCACAATGGTTGACTAGGATCATAAAATTAACGTGATGCGAACACGGGTGTAAATTAATAATTGAAGAGGCAAATTTTCAAGTGTAAGTCAATTATGAGCTGAAGCATTCAGTTCCTACCAGTTGTTTCTTTGTGAGACTTGAAAGCGTCAGATGGTGGTTCTTGCTTACACATGCTTGGTAGATAAGCTGGTTGGTCTGGAGTAACCTGTAACCCAATAATTACATAGCCATAGGCCTTGTCCTCTTTATGTAGGAAGCTGGTTTAGTGCATGATCAGTAGATGCTGCACGTGTATAACACATTGATTTTAATCACCATATTGCTTTAATCTCCTGGTACCTAATCTCAACTGTGTCAGGAGTTTGGTAACTTGGATAAAATGAACACATTTTTCCTTTCATTATGTTTAATTGAATAATATTGAGAGTGTTCCGCCTAAAAAAGATAATAATACTAAGATTTTTGAACTTTTATTATGTTTGTGATTCTAGTTCTACTTATCTATTTCTGTTTTCATGATTGTGACAGAGCTTCTTTGAGTTTTATTTGGTGATATTTAGTTTGTCATTTTTCAGACACATTTCTTACTATTCTTTTCTTTTATTCCTTAGGTCAGCTTGACTCTGAATATATCAGCAGATCTACAATCCATGTTCACCTGGAATACAAAACAGGTACTACCCATGTATATTACATTCAGACTAAATTTAGTTCTTTCTTATGGATACTTATATTTCATTTAAAGGTTCAACGCTCGCCTTTGTACTTATTCCTTTCTATGATATACTCTGTATATCTGGATCAATGAGAAGCTCGGCAGTTGGTTTCGTTTGTTGATCATCATTTTAGCTTGATCAGTCTTGTTCAATTTTATGAAGCTGAGCATTATGGATCAGAAACTTTCTTACAGTACTATAAGCTTTTGAACACCTTGAATCAGCAAAACTAACATCGGTAACATCTATGTAGCGCACACACTTCTATCATGAAATTGTGTCTACATCGGATCCATCTTATGATGTTAAATACATGTTTGGTATTATCACCTCTTGGGCACTCCTTGGACATATTTTGAACACCTCTCAAACTTGTCCTCAATTTATAATTGTTTTTTTAAATTTAAACACTTTTTGGGCACTTCTCGGACTTTTGATGCTTCTTAAATACTTGGTTCATACTCAATGACGCATTGAGACTTGATACACACATATGCATATAATAGGGAGTGACTTTAAGACTTCCAGCGCATAACTAGTTTGATTATGACAACAAACTAGTTATGCCCACCTACCAAAGTACATGATATGCAATGAATTGGATGATCCATCTAGATTATTGAAGTTCTATAAACACAACATCTTGCTCGTGGAGAAATTTTGACCATCCATCATCAAGTGGTTACAAAATAAACATTTTTTGGCAAGATGACAAAGAGACATCACGATTCATGAGTTAGCTTATCCCAATGGACTATCCATTCATTCATCATAATCTGCATGACTTAAAACATCTAAAAAAAAAACAAGTGTTTTGAGCTCAATCCTGAGATTCTTTTGCTTGTCAGAAAACTGTTCATTTTGTTGCCATCTGATTCATGGGCAAAATGTCAAAAATGTGTGAACTTTTGTTTATAGAACTTTGACATGTAGATCAACATGAAAAAAAATGGATCATGTAATTTTATATCACATTATGTACTGTGATAGATGGATATAGTTAGCAGTATTAAATCCGCTGCTTCTACGCATAGAGAAAAGACGTACTGATGTGAAACATGTATGCTTGTATGGAAATCAGCAACAAAATACTCAGTCACACTTCACCAACTTGAAACGATCGCAAGGAAAATGTTAAAACTAATAAAGCGGATAGGTGTAACAAAATAACATGCGCAGACAAATTCAATTTAATCGAGAATCAACTAAAGATAATATATTAGGCGGCAAAAGATTCTATGATCAATATTAAAGCTGTTAAATTACTGGTAAACAAATACGCACAATCTCATGTTTGTGGACAACAGTTAAATCGATAAAAAAACTCAGATATTAAAATATCAGACTCGAAATTATCAATCTAGATTAGAAACGTATCTACTGAGGATCACGTCGGCCTCAGTGTCCTTATGATTTTTGAGGATGCGTAGAGAAATCTCCCACGAATTCAACGCTTCGAACTGTGCATGATTTGGACTCCGGATGAGAGAGATATGAGCTGAAAACTAATCGGAATCGCTTAACGGGTCTGTTAGGTTGTCGGGTTTACTGTAGCAGTTGAGGATTGGCCATTGTAGCACTCGTCGGGCACTGTAGCAGTACTGTAGAAATATTTTTTTTTCTAATTTTGTGTTTGGAGAATTTGAGGAGAATTTGTGGGGAAATTTGAATAGTTTTTTTCTAATTTTTTGAGAGAAATTTGTGGAGAGGTTAGGAACCAAGAGAGATAGAAATTTAGAAACAAGATTTTGAGAGGAGGCGATAAAAAATTAGGACTTCATACTCTAATTGGGGCTAGCTAGAGTTTCACATTTTAAACTAGGATTTTCTTGGGCTTTCCACCACTAAAAGAGAAATTGGGAGAGATCATTGCTCACATACAATTTTGAGAAAATTTTCATAATATTCATTGCATAAAATTGTTTGATACAAGGCCTTATATAGATTTTTTACAAAATTTGAATACAACTCAAACTCCTAATTAAAATAAAATTATAACTCCAAAATAAAGAATCTAAACTCTTAATAAAAATACAATTCCAAAATAAAGAAACCAAAATACATAGAATTCTGCTACTGGAGAACTGGAACGAGACATTTTCTCCACAGGTGAAACACAACTATACCACGTGGCTTGATGTCCGCATCATTCTCCCCGTGTTGGAGAGAACTCGACTTCGTCGAGTTAGAAGTAAAAGTACTTTCATATTGCTTCCAAATTTTATGATCAATCTTTGATAGTTCACTTCGATCTAGTCATGTATCATCAATTGATACTTTTTCTGTCCAACAAATTAGATATTTTCGAACCCCACCATCTTGGGTGGTAATAGTTTTATTATCTAAGAATTTATCAACTTGATATGCTGTATATTATAAAATATCTGGTAGTGGTGAAAGGAAGAGGCTTTCGAAAATAGGCTCAGGGCAAGACTCATCAACGAGTGTGATAACATCAAGACTTTTATAATTCACTAAGCAGTCAATATTAAAAGTAAAATTGATGCCAAAATCTATAAAAAGATCTATAACATAAATATTATCGTTTAATTTCATCAAGATTTAAAATGTCAGAACTACAAGCATGTAACTTTTGAACATCACCAACATTAAAAATATTTTAATCAATTCCTATCATCAGTTCGTATCCCATGGTTGACATTATTTTGTACAATTTTATCACTGATTTTCATGAGTTGTTCGTGCATGTATGATGCAAAAAATGATGCAGATGATGACGCAGACTCAATGACTTGATACTGATCGGCACAGGGATAAGGTCTGTGGAGAATTTCGATTTAGTACCTAACATACGTCATAAGAGAAAAGAGGATGTTGTCGACAATAGAGAAGGAAGAGGTTGGTGACTAAAACAGGTAACGCCATTAGGAGTCGTTAGTAAAAGAGGCAGAGAATGTGGTGTTGGAGTACAGCCGGGAAAGGGAGAGGACGGGTGACAGTAAACTCCTTAATCACGTGAGTGACTTTCGGGGAAATAATACTATCATGCTTAGGTGCTTCAATGGGAATTCCGTCATTGATGGCAACCTTAAATGGGCTTGGACTGTTTGCAGCAACATGCCCATAACTTTGACACTTATAACACCTAGTGGATGCACTAAATTTAGAAGTTTTCTCAGAGGTGTTGCTAAGATCATCATTTCGTTTTTCTTTGAAGTCGTTCTTTCGGGAGGAGGATTAGGTGCTAGACTTATTGAACTGGAAATAGGAGGAAGTCCTAGTCACACTCGATTTTGAAATTGAATCGAAACTCCTAGCGTTATAGTTAGACCTAAAAAAATCTAGATCTTGAACTATGGTTTAGGATTTCTCTAACTTGGTGACTCCTCTAACTAATAGTTGGGTCAACAAGTCTTCTCTAAGTTAGGCTCTATACCTAGAAAGAATTTGAGCTTGTCCTTCCTTAATGAAGGTACTACATCTAATGAGGAACTCATGAAATTTTGCAACATATTCTTTTGCCGATACATTGCCTTGAGTGTATTGATGTCACTTGTCCATGAGACAGTCACTAAATGATGGTAGCATATACTTACCTTTCAACTCATCCTTCATTATATCGCATGTTTCAAACAGTTGTTGAAGTCGGGATGCGCATATGTTCTCTAAGTTGGTCCAGTACTGACTAGCTTGACCGGTCAGTTTCATGGCAACGAACTTAATTTTCCTAGGCCTAATAAGGTTGTACTATGTGAAGTACTTATCTAGTTGGGAGTATCCAATCTTGAAAAAGTTGTGGGTCATGTCAGTAATTGATCATCGAGATTGGGTGGATTATCAGTGTTATCGCAATGGTTGTTTTGCGGTGGGGTTTGGTCACTTGTGGCTTCTATTTTGGGCATTCTCTCTTCGATTGACGTAAGGGTACCTAACTTGGCATTTCTCGGCTAGCATTGCAGCAAATTGTTGGGGATCCATAGGAGCGGACAGTGGGGTTTCCATTGGGAATTTACTGGATTAGTCTAGCAAATATAGGGTGCCACTACGGGTTGGCATGCAATGTATGAGTCCTAATATGAATGCAAATCTAAATAATTTTTATTTTATTTTGTTGGTATATTTTTAAAATTTGTTGCATTAATCAAACCCTAATCTTACCAGTTCGATTGGCCAGATCGACGAACTCAGGTGGGAGATTTTTCGCTCTTGGCGTTCCTTAATTATAGAACACGTTGAGTACCATTTTTTAGTTAAACACCAATTATACAGAATTTCAAGGAAGGATTTACCTTTCAATGATTCCTAAATTACACTATTTTTTGGGTTTTAAATAAACTTAACTAGATGCAAGAAAGCGAATAAACATGATTAATATGTAAATCCTACTTAACTGTGCTCTGATACCAAACTGATGTGAAATATGTATACATGCATAAAAATCAACAACAAAACACTCAATCTCGCTTCACCAATATGAAACGATCATAGGTAGGATAATGTTAAAACTAATAAAGCTGATAGGTGTAACGAAATAACATGCGCAGACAAATCCAATTCAATCGAGAATCAACTAAAGATAATATATTATGGGAAAAAAATTCTACGATCAATATTAAAGCTACTGAATGACAAATACGCAACTATACACAATCTCATGTTTGCGGAAAACAGTTAAATCGATAAAAACTCAGCATATCAGACTCGAAATAATCGATCTGAATTAGAAACGTACCTACTGAAAATCATGTCAGCCCCAATACCCTTGTGATGTTTGTGGATGCGTAGAGAAATCTCTCACGAATCCAACGCTTCGAGCTGTGCGTGATTTGGACTTTGGATGTGAGAGATATAGGTTGAAAATGAATCAGAGTCGCTTAACGGGTCTGTCAGGCTGTCGAATTCTCTGTAGCATGCTCAGGTTCACTGTAGCATGCGAGTACACTCTAGCAGTCGGGGGGGGGGGGGGTCCGACACTGTAGCAGTCGTCGGGCACTCTAGCAGTACTGTAGCAATATTTTTATCTGATTTTTTTTTGTGTGGAGAATTTTAAGAGAATTTGTGGGGATATTTGAATAGTATTTTTTCTAGTTTTTTTCTTTTGAGAGAAATTTATGGAGAGTTTAGGAACTAAGAGAGAGAAATTAGAAGTAAGAGAAAAATTTAGAAGTAAGAGTTTGAGAGGAGGGGATAAACAATTAGGGCTTCACACTCTAATTGGGGCTAGTTAGGGTTTTACATTCTAAACTAATATTTTCTAAGGCTTCCCACCACTAAGAGAGAAATTGGAAGAGATTTTTGCTCACACACAATTTTGAAGAAATTTTCATAATATTCATTGCATAAATTTGTTTGATATGAGACCTTATATAGGCTTTTATAAAATTTAAATACAGCTCATACTCCTAATCAAAATAGAACTACAACTCCAAAATAAAGAAACTAAACTTCTAATAAAAATACAACTTCAAAATAAAAAACTCAAAATAAAAAAAACTTAAAATACATAGAGTTCTACTACTACTGAGAAACGGAACTAGGCGTCTTCTCCCCCGGTGAAACACGTGTCATACACGTGACTTGATGTCCGCATCATATACACACACCAAAAACAAAGAAATATGAAGCTTAATTCCAAAAGAGAAAGTCCTATAGGACGAATGCTATTTTATTATATGAAGTGGATTGCTATATTCTGCATGTCTCTCACGGACTTCCTTATGTAGAAGTAACATATGCCTCAAATTCCATTGTCTTTGAAATCCCAAACAAGGTTTGAGAACTCAGTTTCGGCTTAGGATGCCCTGCATTAAGTAGGTTTTGATTGGTTTCGCTAATTTTGTTGTCTTGCTCTAAGTTTTGGTTTTTGGCATAAATGAATAGATAATGTATATTTATGTAATTATGTTATATTGATATATACAATGAAAATAACAACTCTTTCTTATTGTTTGGGTAGGTTGCTTTTTCTTCAAATACTGAGTATGTCTTTATTAATAAGCATGGTGTCAAATATCGGCCGATTCCGATATATATCGACAATATCGTATCGGAAAATCCGATACGGTATTGTCCCTATGAGATCAATATATGTCGGTCTGATATTGCCGATATGGATGATATTGTCAGTCGATATGGATGATATTGATACTAAAAACCATTTGTCGATACCGAGATTTCAAACCATGTTAATAAGAGTATAAGACAACATGCTGATCCTAAAGTTGCTGCCACATACCAAGAGCAACTTAGGCCTATTAGACATGTGGCCATTATAAGCCCAAGGGACATGTGACTGAGTTCATTTGTTTTAAATGAACTCAACTGAACTAGACCACTCAACCAATCCAATAATACCGAAAGGAACCAGAATCAAAACATTATGCAACCAAATAGTTTGGTTGGGTTGAGATATGAAATTTAATAGACGGATAAAGGCTGAAGGGAGATCAAACTAACAAAGTCATGAAATAAGCAAAAGGATAATTCATATTCCGAAGAAAAACTACAATTTGGAGCCATCAATTCACAAGAAAATAGTAGATTTAGGAAAATTCTGTATTCATCTTTGGACTTATTTTTGCTAATTTTTTTTTGCAGTATTGGCACAATGTTTTGGCCAAAACTTTCCAAAACCAAAATGAAATTGGCCCAAAATTGGCCAAAACATGTCAAAACTGATTTTCTTAGGGCTGTTCGGACCAACCCCTCTTGAAATTAATCTGAAATAGGCAAGAGAGGTACGTTTTGGCCAAAACCGCAAACCTTGATCCAAAATTACTTCATCAAATCACATTTACAAAAGATTTTACAAAGGCATCTTTATAAAAGAGGACAAAAGCAAAAGCCATAGTTTTAGCTTTATTAAAGCGTATATATCAAGATACTTTGTTGTGCTCGACGACATGAGCAAGGATGTTGTTTGCTTGAATTACTTACAATTTCAGTTGCCCTGTCATGGTACTAATTATTGGCGGTATGGGTTCAACGCATACTTTTGTTATATTGAAGATAATATTTTAGTGAGAAAGGGTGTACAAATTTGTATAAAGTTATAACAAATTTAAAATATGTTTCAATATAAGAACGGGAACGGGGACATATATTAAATTATTCTTTGGAAAGATGAAGAACTAAGGCAGATTTTCTATACAAAGTCATAATAATGTACGCATTTATTTTTAACATGTGTAAGTGCTGTTTTTTATCCTATTATTAGATACTTGTGTTCCCAGTTTTGCGTACACAAGCATGTGTAACGCCTTTAATTTTCACACACCAGCTGCAGTCTGGGAGGAAACTTTAGAGCTGTTATAATGAGATACATAACTCAGGCAAGCATATAAATAGAGAAAATTGGACATGTACACTGCCGATATAATGGATATACAACTCAGGCAGTATATAGAAGAATAGCTAACAAGTATATGGAAGGGATACTAAACATATAGAGTAAATCTCCACATGGGATGAAAGTACGTCTCGTATACACAGGGTTCCAACATGATGAAACAAAGAAGTCTAGCATATGGATACATAATCCAATACCAAATACATAGAATTTTTAAAACAAGGAAAACATAGTCTAAGCTTGAAATATACATACATATACATGAGTACTAGATGGGCTCTCGGCCACAAATCAAAGTACTACCTACAATAACAAAATGGATACAGGAGTACAAAAAAAAAGACTCAATAATGGAACACTCTATCCACCTATCGAATGTAGCATCAACTACTCTGAATCTCCGTCACTCGGTGCCTCTACGGACACCCTGCGAGAAGCCTAAAAACAATAAATCAACCAGCATTAGAAGCCAACAAGTTAATCCGCAAATGGGTGCCTTCCAACTATGATCCTGAGACTAACTCAGTACTAGGTCGATGAGACAACTACAAGAGGTTCATAAATACATATAGGGAGCATATAATATGGAAGGAACATGATAGACATAAATATGATACACAATGATAACAAACATAGATATGCACGACACAGTACCTAACAGTCAAGTCTCAAGTGATAAAACAACACATAATTTCAATACACAATAATTCATCATCCTTCACGTTCTCCCCCTCTTATGAAGAATAATCATTCGTGTTCTCCCGCTCTTACGAATGTACATATTCACGTTCTCCCCTTCCTATGAATAGTCTCATTCACGTTTCCTCCTCTTATGAATGTACCTAATATGAAAACATCACTTAACATCATGCTTAATTTATGAACTCAATACAAAACATTAATTATATTCATATATCACACTAAACATGGTTATAAATCACAACATAATTTAGAATCAATAGATCTCCATCACATATGGGGTTCATCCCCTCTTTCATTTCGTGGATTTATGATCCTTCAACTATGAATCAAATCAATAATGTAACATGCTTCATAATGGGCGTGTTTGGATGTAAGGAATTGGTGTGAAGTGAGGAAGTGGGAAGTATAATTGCTCATTTCCCTATCTATCCAAACACCGGAAAAGGAAAATAAGAAAACCCCCATTTCCCTTTTTCATCTCTCTTTTACACAACCATTTTCTCACTTCCAGAGTGCTACAGTTAATTTTGTGGTCATGTAAATCTCATTTATAATAAGTTATAGCATAAAACAGTTAATTTTTTGGTCATGTAAATCTCACTTGCATTCTAATTACAATCTATTTTTTATTTTTCTTAATTAATTTTATTTTAATATTATTTTGCGGTCAACTTTGTGGTCAACTTTTCCACTTCCACTTTTCATTACCATCCAAACACCGGAAACGACAAAACATTTTCCAAACCACACTTCCCAACAATCATCCAAACACCAGAAAACTTACTACTCATTTCCCTTTTTCCTAAAGGAAATAAATCTTACTTCCTACTTCCTCACTTCACACCAATTCCTTAAATCCAAACAGACCCAATCATACAAATACAGAGTCATGATATAAATCTCAATTTAGCATGATATATCTCAAGTTAGAACATTTACCCATTTTCTAGTTTTGATAAAAATTACATTTTATAGATTCAAACATCTCCATATTCATATGGGTACAACTCACTAATAAAACAATTAACATATATTAAACTCACTTAGATCTAATCATGCTAACATCATAAAAATCATATTTTTAATCTTCCCAATCCTAGATCTTATCATTTTTATGGATTCAAGCAAATCTATATTCATGAAATGAAAACTACTAACTAAAGGATTAATATATATTTAGCTTAGCCAAATCTAAGCATGTAAACCAACAAAATCCTATTTTCACTCTTGATGTAAATCCTAAACATCAAGAACATAGCAAGAGGCAACCATAGGAGGATGACTTGCCTTATCCAAACAAGAAAAGGAGATTAAGAGGTGAGAGTGCTGGTGGGAAAGTTCCTCTGGTTGATCTTCCCTTCAATTGAAAGAAACCCCCAAAATCTCTTCTTCAATTTCCTTTTTTAGCTCCCTTTTTCTCTAATTTCTTAGCTAGGTTCTGAGGGGAAAAGAGCTGAGAATAGAAGAGAAAATATCCCCAAATTATATCTTAAAAGTCATATTTAAATGACAGAAGAAACAAAGTTGTGGTCCAATCAGAACGCAGCTCTGCCGCCCAGATCAGTCGACTAATAAAAATTATTAGTTGACTGATAGAGGTTGGAAGAAACTGTTTCCAGCACATAGGCTGACTTAAAACTAACTTTTGACACTATAAGCGATCAAATCATGAAAAGGTCATAAAATAGATTTTGTAGCCCTGGAAGTTAGCTTTCCAATGCAATTGGAATCATAACAAACGAAGGTCAGATCAGAAAGTTATGATCAAAATACTGAACATGTGTCAGTGCAGAACTGTTGCTGACAGACAGTAATCAGTCGACTGGAAACTTTATTAATCGACTAATTTGGCATTCCAACTCTCTGTTGGAACCACCAGTCGACTGGTAACAAAGCCTAGTCGACTCATGGTTCGAAGACTCGGCACCCGCCGAGATGAGTCCGAGACCCGATTCGAAGGATCCGCTCAGAAACGACTGAATCGGTTTTGACTCAGAGTTGACTTGGCCGAATCAGCCGAGTCACAATACGACTCGGACTGACTTGGCCGATTCGGCTGAGTCAGCTCCGAGTCAAGGCCGATTCGATTAAAAAAACCCAAACTTACCTGGGATTTAGGGCTCCTCCGCCTTCGTCGCCTTCCCGCTTGCTATCATCGCCTGCTCCTGCGCTGCCTGCTCTGCCCGATCTCTCCCCCGCCTTCGCCGCCTGCTCCTGTCCGCTGCCGCCGCGAGAGTGAAAGGAGGAGAGAGAGAGGAGAGGGAAGACGACAGAGAGCGGGGAGAGATGAGAGAGGGAGAGAGAGCCAGAGGGAGGGAGTAGAGAGAGAAGGGAGAGGGAGATAGAGCCAAAGGGAGGGAGAGATCGGGTGAGACCGATCTCTCTCTTCCCCCTTTATCCTTTTGTTTTTGTTTTTTTAATTTTTTGGTTTTTTATATTTACCCCCCTAAAATCTTTTATATTTCTGAATTTACACCCAAATCATCATATTTTCCCAATTACCCTCTCAAAACAAATTTGTTTTGGGCATGTGATACTTGAATTTTGATGTCTACATTTTTTTACGATTTGTTATGATTTTTTCATAATTTTTTGAGCTTTTTATGTAGCGTTTTGCGCGTATCATCCGAGTCCAATCCGAGTCGCCGAGATCGATCCGTCTCGGTGCCGGCCGAGTTGGCAGCCGAGACCGCGACTTTGAACCATGAGTCGACTGAATAATCCCAAAACTCCTTAGTAACATGTATATACTCATATATACATATCACCACACTAAAACTCCTAACAACTCGTATATATTTGTACACACACATAATATATACACACTTTTAATCATCAAAATACTTATGAAATCATATACATATACATTTACATATATATCCATACATCCATACATGAAAATAACATGAAATAAACTTCAAAATTTTCTGGGTGTTACATTCACCCCACCTAATTAAGAATTTCGTCCCCAAAATTCAACTACGAAGGAAATCAATAAGCAAGCAAACAAGATGGGTTGACATAGTTATGTATATATTGGCTTCTAATTGCACGAAACTGGTACGTCGAGGGAATAATCCCAACAAGGAAACTTTATGTATACACCATATGTTTTGTGTTATCAATGATTAAATACGGACAAAATGTGAAACTACTTAATTATTTATAAACAAGTGACGAAGTGTTATACCTCATCGTCAAAAAGCTGTGGGTAGTCTCTGCGCATATCCTCTTCGCGCTCCCATGACGCCTCTTCAACTTCGCCTCGGTTCCACTAGATTTTCACCACAGGGGTAATCTTGTTCCTCAATTTCTTGTTCTCTTTGGCTAAAATGCACAATGGAGTCTCCTCGGTAGTGATGTCCGGTTGTAGTTGCAACTCTGATAAATCCATCACCCGTTGTTGTTTCTCATCTCGCAAGTGTTTCCTTAGCATCGATATATGAAAGACATCATGAATATCTATCAATGCATATGGTAACTCCAAACAATAAGATACAGCTTCAACTCTTTCAATGATCATGAAAGATCCAATATATCTTGGTGCGAGCTTTTCCTTTTTTTCAAAATGCTTGACGCCCTTCATCGGCGAAACTTTCAGCATCACTAAGTCTCCAATCTCAAACTCCAAAGGTCTTCATTGCCTGTCCGCATAGCTCTTCTATCTGCTCTGTGCCGTAAGGATACGATCCCCAATAATTTCCAACTTCTCTGTCGTCTCTCTTACCAAGTCTGGTCCCAAAAGTAAGTTGTCCTCTGGTTCGGCCCAACAGACTGGTGACTTACAAGGCCTCCACTATAATGCCTCATCGGGAGCCATACCAATCGTAGAGTGGTAACTGTTATTGTACGCGAACTCTACAAGTGGCAGGTGCTCTTCCCAGCTACCTTGGAAATCTAGAACACAAGCTCTCAACATATCCTCCAAAACTTGATTCACCCGCTTCGTCTGGCCATCCGTCTGTGGGTGATATGCATTGCTGAAATCATGACGAGTACCTAAAGCCTCCTGCAAAGTCTTCCAGAATCTGGAGGTAAATGATGAACCGCGATCCGAGACTATAGAAACTAGCACGCCATGAAGCTTTACAATTTCCCTAACATACAGCCTCCCAAGTACATCCACCGTGTAGTTGGTTTTCACTGGCAAGAAATGAGCTGACTTTGTGAGTCTATCCACAATCACTCATATTGAATCATTACCCTTGTTCTGGGTAAACTCACAATAAAATTTATTGAAATTTGCTCCCACTTCCACTCCGGAATAGGTAAAGGTTGCAGAATACTTGCTGGCCTTTTGTGCTCTGCTTTCACTTGTGACAAATGTAACAATTGGCGACATACTCTGCCACATCTTTCTTCATATTCTTCCACCAAAAACTTCTCTTCAAATCCTTGTACATCTTCGTTGTGCCCGGATGTACGGTATACTTAGCACGATGTGCTTCCTCAAAAAAGCTTTTTCTTCAACTGAGGAGTGTCAGGTACAACTAACCTCCCCTTCATCCTCAAACCTCCATATTCACTTAGAGTCCAATTTGAATCTGGCTCTCGAATTAACTCTCATCGACAATCCTGAATCCATGAGTCCTCTGTCTGCATCTACAACCCTAGCAATCCATGAAGACTGGACCATGATGGTCCCTAAGAAAGCGATGCATCCTCCAATCTGTGGCCTAAAATCAAACTCGCTGAGTGTCATTAAATCTCTATATAATGAGCATCTCAACGCTGCAAGTCTGCGCCTAGGCTTCCTACTCAAAGCATCAGCGACAATATTTGCCGTCCCTGGATGAACTGAAGTGCAAACTCGTAGTCCTTGATGAACTCTACCCATCTTCTCCGCCTTTGGTTCAACTCCTTCTGAGAGAACAGATACTTCAAACTCTTATGGTCAGTGAATAGCTCAAACTGTACACCATAGAGATAGTGTCTCCACACCTTAAGTGCAAAGACTACCGCTGCAAGCTCCAAATCATGGGTTGGATAGTTCTGCTCATGTGTCCTCAATTGTCATGAAGCATAAGCTATCACCCTCTGAGTCTGCATCAGGACTGCTCCAAGTCCCAAAAGAGAAGCATCGGTGTAGACAACAAAACATCGATCGCTACTTGGAATCATCAGAATTGGTGCAGTAGTTAACTTCTGCTTCAACAACTCGAAGTCTCGAATACCTTCTAGCACTGAATGCTCCAAGTAAACTGCACACCTTTCTTAGTCAAATGGGTCAGTGGGGGTAGAAATCCTGGAAAAGTCCTGGATAAACTTCCGATAATAACCGGCTATCCTAAGAAACTCCTAATCTCTGAAACTATAGTCGGCGGCTGTCAATCCAACACTACCTCTATCTTAGATGGATCTACAACAATCCCATCCCCTGAAATCACATGACCAAGGAATTTGACTTCAAAAAGCCAAAACTCGCATTTGCTGAACTTCACATATAGAAGATGCTCCCTCAGCGTTTGTAATGCAAGTCGAAGATGCTCCTCGTGCTCTGTCTCCGAGTGGGAATAGATAAGAATATCGTCTATAAAGACAATCACAAACTAGTCTAGATATGGACGAAAAACCCGGTTTATCAAATCCATGAACAGGACTGGAGCATTAGTCAGCCCAAATGGCATGATTAGGAACTCAAAAGACCCATATCGGGTTAAGAAAGCTGCCTTAGAAATATTAATGTCTCTAACACGCCGCTGATGATAACCCGAACGAAGATCAATCTTCGAAAACCACTGTGTTCCCTGCAGCTGATCAAACAAGTCATCAATCCTCGGTAATGGGTACCGATTTTGAATTGTGACTTTGTTTAATTTTCTGTAGTCAATGCACATGTGAAGAGTACCATCTTTCTTCTTAGCAAATAAAACCGATGCTCCCCATGGTGAATGACTGACGAATAAAACTCTGAGCTCTGAGCTTCTCGAGTTATGTATGTAGCTCCCTCATCTATATAGGTGCCATAAGATAGGGTGCACGGGACATCGGTGCTGTACCAGGCTGCAACTCTATGCAGAACTCAACCTCTCTCATCGGAGATAAACTAGGAATATCCTGAAAGATATCCTCAAATTCAACGATCACACGTGTCTTTCTCAGAGTGTCTCTTTGATCCCGCTGCAACACCCCCTCGATATGCGCCGGGAAAGTTTTCGCTAACAGATTCCCCTGTGAGGTTGCTACAACCAACTCAGCTCTAGCAGGAACTCTCAAACAGATTGTTTTAGCAAAACAGTCAATGTTCACATGGTAGGATGATAGCCAGTCCATACCTAGAATCACATCAAATTCAGTCATAGGAAGAACAACGAGATTAACCCTAAATTGTAAATCATCAATGTGATAACACATCCCCTACAAACAAACTCTAGAATGGAGAAGTCACCTAAAGGTGTCGCTACTGATAAGGGAACGTTCAAGGAGTCAGATATCAAATTTAGTTTATGCATGAAAGACTGAGAAATGAAGGAATGTGATGCTCCAGAATTAAATTATATCCTGGCTGGAAAGGAATTCACAAGGAATGTACCTTCCACACGGCTCCATTTGCTCCGTGATCCCTAGGAACAATAGCACAGATCTGCCCTTGAGATGGTGCATGTCGAGCTGACTATGCAGATGTCATCGGTCTGGGATCAGTATCCTGTCGCATCTCATATAATGCGTGCATCTGACCCTCTAGTCGTGGAGGTGGCACTGGTGCTTGAATTCTCGGTCGCTGTGGCTGCTGCTGATGCTGTTGATACTGTTGGTACTGACGCTGCTGAGGATACTGCTGTTGCTGCATACGCTGTTGTGGGTATTGCTGCCCCTTTGAGGCTGCTGATATTCTTGCTGGGACTGAGCACGACCTTGCACAAAACTCCTTCCACCCTGCTTACCACATCCTCCTTTGGTCCTAGAACAACTTCTAGCCATATGGCCCAGTTGTCCGCAACTATAACAAGTAGGTAGGTTCCTGTCTGCCAGGTCCTCCCTGCCCCAAAGATACAAAAGGCCTCTTGCCCTTCTCCTTCCCCTCTGTCGAAATAACAGACCTAGAAGTCGTCTCTCGGCTCTTCTGTGAAACCACACTCTCCAACTCTAGTGCCTTCGCTGAATCCACAACTTCACCTAGAGTGTGAAGCCTCTGCGAAAAAACAAACTTTTTGAACTGAGGCCGGAGTCCCCTCTTAAACATTCGTGCCTTTTTTTCCTCTGTCTGAAACATGTTGTCTGTAAAATGAGACAAGCTAATGAACCTATCCTCATATCCTGACACAGTCATATCACCTTGCTCCAAAGCAAGTAACTCTGCTTCCTTCCCGGCCCTTACTGCTGTAGAAATGAAGTGCAAATCAAATCTCTTGATAAACTCTCCCCAAGTGGTGATAAGGCGCTCTTCCTCATAGAATTGCGTCTTATACCACTCGCTGGCACTCCTTTCAAACTGAAGGCTGCCAACATCTGCCTCGGTATAGGGTTTATAACCATAAGATCGAGTATATTCCCATATCTTCTTTCCACTTATCTGCTACAAGTGGATCCGACCCTCCATGAAATTCAGGTGTCCGAAGCTTCTGAAATCTCTCGATCATCCATATCTAGGTCTCTTGCGCCCCAATAGGTGCAATAACTGTCGCCCTGGGGACGACCAGTGGCTCGGGTGGTGGTGGAGTTGAATGTCCGCCATTTGCTAAGAAGTTCCCAATTGCCCCCATTCTTGCCGTCGATGGCGTTAGGAGGTCAATCAGATATTGTGGAGCATGTCTCCCTTTGCATTTTGATCATCAGCTGTCCTGGACCTAGTGGTTCATCTCTTTTTACATTTAGACATCTGAGATCGTGCAAAATGGTGGGTCAGAACAACCATAAAGAGATATTCTCATAAGACAACCCCAAACATATATCATTAGATAAAAATAAAATATTTCTATGCAATAGAAATCATGAGTATATAAAAAAAAAAATCCGTAGAAATTTACATATTCGTTCCTCACACATTCTAAGATTTCTTATCGCATCTTATACATGAGTCCTAAGAAACTCTAGACTTGCTCCATATCCTAACACAAGTTTAACCTCTAGGACACTTGAACCTAGAGTTCTGATACCAACTGTAACGTCCCTAATTTTCACACACCAGCTGCAGTCTGGGAGGAAACTTTAGAGCCGTTATAATGAGATACATAACTCAAGCAAGTATATAAATAGAGAAAATCGGACATGTACACTGCCGATATAATGGGTATACAACTTAGGCAGTATATAGAACTATAGAAGAATAGCTAACAATAAGTATATGGAAGGGATACTAAACATACAGAGTAAAAATCTCCACATGGGATGAAAGTACGTCTCGTATACACAGGGTTCCAACATGATGAAACAAAGAAGTCTAGCATATGTATACATAGTCCAACACCAAATACATAGGATTTTTAACACAAGGAAAACATAGTCTAAGCCTGAAATATATACACATATACATGACTACTAGATGGGCTCTCGGCCACAAATCAAAGTACTACCTACAATACCAAAATGGATACATGAGAAAAAAAAAAGACTCGATAATGGAACACTCTATCCACCTATCGAGTGTAGCATCAACTACTCCGAATCTCCGTCACTCGGTGCCTCTACGGACACCCTGCGGGAAGTCTGAAAACAATAAATCAACCACCGTTAGACATCAAGAAGTCAATCTGCAAATGGGTGCCTTCCAACCATCATCCTGAGGCTAACTTAGTACTAGGTCGAAGAGGCAACTACAAGAGGTTCATATATGCATATAGGAAGCATATAATATGGAAGGAACATGATAGACATAAACATGATACACAATGATAACAAACATAGATATGCACGACACAATACCTAATAACCAGTCAAGTCTTAATTGATAAAACACATAATTTAAATACACAATAATTCAACATCCTTCACGTTCTCCCCTCCTATGAAGAATAATCATTCGTGTTCTCCCGCTCCTACGAATGTACATATTAACGTTCTCCCCCTTCTATGAATAGTCTCATTCACGTTCTCCTCCTCCTATGAATGTACATAATATGAAAACATCACCCATCACCATGCTTAATTTATGAACTCAATACAAATCATGAATTATATTCATATATCACACTAAACATGGTTATAAATTACAACATAATTTAGAATCAATAAATCTCCATCACCTATGGGGTTCATCCCCGCTTTCATTTCATGGATCTCATGATCCTTCAACTATGAATCAAGTCAATAAAATTAACATGCTTCATAATCATACAAATACATGATATAAATCTCAATTTAGCTTGATATATCTCAAGTTAGAACATTTACCCATTTTACTAGTTTTGATAAAAATTACATTTTTATAGATTCAAACATCTCCATATTCATATGGGTACAACTCACTAATAAAACAATTAACATATATTAAACTCACTTAAATATAATCATGCTAACATTATAAAAAATCATATTTTTAATCTTCCCAATCCTAGATCTCATCATTTTTATGGATTCAAGCAACTCTATATTCATGAAATGAAAACTACTAACTAAAGGATTAACATATATTTAGTTTAGCCAAATCTAAGCATGTAAACTAATAAAATCCTATTTTCACTCTTGGTGTAAATCCTAAACATCAAGAACATAGCAAGAAGCAACCATAGGAGGAAGACATGCCTTATCCAAACAAGAAAAGGAGATTAAGAGGTGAGAGTGCTGGTGGGAAAGTTCCTCTGGTTGATCTTCCCTTCAATTGAAATAAACCCTCAAATTCTCTTCAACTTCCTTCTTTAGCTCCCTTTTTCTCTAATTTCTTAGTTAGGTTCTGGAGGGAAAAGAGCTGGGAATAGAAGAGAAAATATCCCCAAATAATATTCTAAAAGTCATATTTAAATGACAGAAGAAACAGAGTTGCAGTCCAATCAGAACGCAGCTCTGCCGCCTAGATCAGTCGACTAATAAAAATTATTAGTCGACTGATAGATGTTGGAAGAAACTGTTTTTAGCACATAGGCTGACTTAAAACTAATTTTTGACATTATAAACAATCAAATCATGAAAAGGTCATAAAATAGATTTTGTAGTCCTGGAAGTTAGCTTTCAATGCATTTGGAATCATAACAAACAAAGGTCAGATCAGAAAGTGCAGAACTGTTGCTGACAGACAATAATCAATCCACTAGAAACTTTATCAGTCGACTAATCTGGCATTCCAACTCTCTGTTGGAACCACTAGTCGACTGGTAACATAGCCTACTCGACTGGACAATCCAAAACTCCATAGTAACATGTATATACTCATATATACATATCACCACACTAAAACTCCCAACAACTCATATATATATATATATATATATATATATATATATATATATATATATATATATATATATATATATATAGTGAGTTGATCCCCTAAGAACGGTTCTCACGGATTTCTGTGAGAACTTTCACGTGGGCCGTCGGATCTGATAGAGATCTAGTTTTATTTGATTTGATCTATCAAATCTGACGACCCACGTGAAAGTTCTCATAGAAATCCGTGAGAACCGTTCTTAGGGGATCAGCTCCCTATATATATATATATATATATATATATATATATATATATGTACACAAACACACACACACATGCTTTTAATTATCAAAATACTTATTAAATCATATACTTGTACATTTACATATATATCCATACATCCATACATGAAAATAACATGAAATAAACTTCAAAATTTTCTGGGTGTTACAGCATGTCTACACATGCGTAGATATGATTCCAATTTGAGATTGTTTCTGGTTCTTTGCCTGACGATTCTTTCTCGAAGGAGAAAGTGATTAGATTCAATGTAACTTGGAGATGCGTGGCCAGAGTATTCCACATGGGGATATCATTAAATTTTGAGTAGGAACTAAGAGGAAAACTAATGAGAATGTATGGATAAAGGATGCGGAAATAAGAATGCAGTAAATGAGATAATCACATGAAAAGACAGGTCATTTGATGGTAGAGAAAGGTTATGCTATTATGAAAATCTGATAACAGAATTACAATCTGACAAGACCTGACCCTGGTTTGGGTATGGACTGTAGTTTGAATTACTGAGTTTGTATTGGGTTTAGTTCCATATTTGGATTATAGCATTTGGTCCGGGAATGAATTCGATGAGTCAAAATCGCTCATGTCTGGTGAATAGAGCTTTTGATCATAGATACAACATTGTGGTGTTATGTATCTGCTTGTTGCTTACCATGGTTGAATTACTGTTGTTCCCATTGGAAGTTACTTTTATTCTGTTGAGTTACTGGAACACAATCAATTGACTTATTGATATAATTGTTCCTTCTGAGAGCTTAAGAAAAGAGAGGTAGCATAATTAGCATTATTTCATGTCATATTGAGATCATATATCTGTCAGGAGCAGCCAAACACACGCTCGGAATGGAATTAGAATTGATTTGAATATTATGTCCCTAAAGGCCTTGAAAAGCCAGTTTGATGCTTTGCATTGAAGTAGCCTGCTTGCAAGAAGTGGGTCTTCCACTTTCTTCTAAATAATCTTTTTGAATCATAGAGTTACAACTTGTTGGTTGGAGAGTAACATCAATACAAATGAACAAGGTTTGTTCCCTCTTCTGATAGTGAACGATGTGCAGTTTTCATGGGAAAAAGATTCATGTATTGGGATAGTTGTGAAGCAATTGATTTTGTTAGAGGCACATATTAATTGCACATATGCAGTACCCTGTTTGATTCGGATGCCATTTTTCCTCATAGTCACTTTTTTCAGTGGAGCTTGTACTGTAAGGAATTCAACTAATGTGATGAATTAGGTTGAGAGGCAAGCATATGACAAAAAGAGTCTGGTAAGTGCCTGTTATTTGAAACTCCATGTTGTCCAGGCATAAAAGCATCACTTTTCTTCATCCTCTTTTGTTCCCATTGTCATATTTCTTCAATCTCATATATCTGGCAAAAGGAACACACAATTCTGAAATTTTCAACATTTCCTGCTAACATTTTTTCTTTGATTATTGGTGGTGATGGTGTTTTGAAATTTGGTTTGTTACTCCTCTAATATGTTTATCTTTCAACCATTGTACAGGTCTTTGTCTTTGTTGCTGCTGAGTATGAGACTCCACAAAATGCCTTGAATCAGGTTAACTTGATCTATTGTTCTAGATAAATGCTATTTTAGTTTTGAATGATTGAGCTTATAATTATTTCTGTTAGTCATCTTTAATGTTTATCGTCTTTTTAAAAATGAACATTTTTAGGCTGCTGACTCCAATCTGCATATGATTTCTTTTCCTTGTTAGATTTGGATATACCACGGACTAAGTTCACTCGTTGGTGCTTAGAGTCATGCTAACTTGTAATTTCTTTATAACATTAGCACGTATCAGATTATACAATTAAAGAATAGTAATGTGATGTGCTGTGCTGCTGCAAGTGATACAGAAATTAATATAACTCAGCGTAAAGAAACAGAAAGCACAGTTTTGTATTTTCTACATAGAGCTCAAATTGATGCAAGTATTAGCCAGCTAAACCAGTACTCATTGACGCCTGCATCATGGGAGTTAAGGGATACACAACGGTCTTCACCATCTCATGCTATTGTGTTGTCCAACCAATGGACTGACATTTTCTTTCTTTTTGTTTTTTTGGGTGTGTGTGTGTGTGTTGGGGGGAGGGGGGTTGGGACTGTGGGAGGGACAATAATGTTACATTGAAAGATCAATACAATTTACTAGAAAACAAAAAAAATATTTAACAGTATTTTTTTTAAGTAGTACACCAGTAAATAATTTATTAATTTTATTTAAAATATATTGCTGTAACAAGTATCTTTTCTCGCCAATTATTCATATTTTTGCTCTTCCCTAATAACGTGTCATTAACTATCATCATTTTGTATTCATTACCATCATTTTGTAATCTTGAATAATTTACCAATATGGCCTCATTTTTAATTTAATCTGGGGCAGATTGTGTATAGTTCTTTGGTGAGTTTTTATACATCAGAAAGTTTGCAAAACACAACAATGAACAAACAATAAAAGTGATGATTGTTTTTTGTATAAATTGAAAGGTCTTTCTGCAAGCTTCAAATAGTTAAGGATGTTACTTTGAAAAGAAAATACAATATTTTCTGGACTGTATTGCAGACGGGATAAATTTTCACCAGCCTTTCCTTGGTCCTAGCTTATCGCCAAACTGTTCACAAATGAGCCCCACCATAGTGAACTGAGATCAAGATATCGGTTGAAACCAAAATGTGCCTAAGCTAATAAAAGAACACTACAAAAGGTGCATTTTTTATTTGTAAACTTCACGAGGTAAAAGCTGCTAATCATCGTTTCAAATATTGGCCGATTCCGATATATATCCGCAATATCGTATCAGATTTTGTGGTACCGGTACGATATAAACCTTCTATTAGCAGCTGATATAGAGGCCGATGTTAGCAATATGGCTGATATTGATGATATTGATACTAAAAAACTTTTTTTTATTTAAAAGATACTTAAAAACCATTGGCTGATGTCGATACTGATACCGAGATTTTAAACTATATAGCTAATTTTCGGGCTAATCTCCTCCTGGAATATTATTGTATGAGGGTTGGCTGATGTCGATACTGATACCGAGAGTTCAAACGATGCTACTAATTTTTAGGCCAATCTCCTCCTGGAATATCATTGTATAAGGTGGAAATGTTGTTTTGCTCTGAAATATAAGGGTCTTCTCCGAGGTCCGGGGCTGTTCCCCCCTCTTCGCGTCTTGTGTGTATGGTTGTTTTTCCTTTTTCTTTCCCCCCCCTTTTTTTTTTTGGGGGGGGGGGGGGGGGGGGGTACTTTCACTAGTTGATTAAGTCGTGTGGCATTAGCTTAAGTTCTTAGTATTTTGCTTCATTGGAAGATTGCAAGCAATTAAGTTGCATTGCTCAAGTTTTTAGTATTTTACTTTCTTGAAGATTGCAAACAGTTAATCTTAAGTTCTTAGTATTTTGCTTCATTGAAAGATTGCAAGCAGTTAATCTTAAGTTCTCTTTTGTATGGGTATGTCCTAATCAGGATTCGAAGTATTGGCCGAGTCGGAGATGACTCGACAGACTCGTCTCCGACTCGGCGGGCGCCGCGACGAGACCGCGACATGAGTCGTCTTAAGTTTCATTTTTTGACTGACGCGGGGCTGACTCGGACTCGACACGACCGAGTCGGCTGAGAACTGATATGACTCATGTTGACTCGACCGAGTCGGGCCAAGTCGGGTAATAAAAAAGAAAAAAACCGCAGACTAACCAGATCTAGGGTTTGCCCGCCTGCCCGCCGTCGCCGCCCGCCTTCATTGTTGCTCTCTCTCCCCCCCTCTGTCTCTCTCCCTCTCTCCTCTGTCTCCCCCCTCTCTGTCTCTCTCCCTCGCCTCTCTCTCTCTCTCCCCCCCTCTGTCTCTCTCCCTCTCTCCTCTGTCTCCCCCCTCTCTGTCTCTCTCCCTCGCCTCTCTCTCTCTCTCTCTCCCCCCTCTCTCCTTCTCTGTACCGATCTCTTTCTTAGTTGACTGAGAGAGAGATCGGGAGGGAGAGGGAGAGTAAGGGAGAGAGAGGGAGAGGAGAGAGAAAGAGATCGGGTGAGGGAGAGAGAGCCAGAGAGATTTGTCTCTCTTTGTCTCTTATCTTTTTTTTAATTAAATTTTTGGGGCTTTTCTTAAACCTTCCATATTTCTAAATTTACCCCCCAAATCACCATATTTTTTAAATTTACCCTCCCAAATTATCATTTTTTTCAATTATCCCGCAAAACAAACTTGTTTTGGATTTGTGATACTTGAATATTGATGTCTACATTTTTATTAAGATTTTTCTGATTGTCAGAATTTTTTGAGTTTCTATGTAGCGTTATGCGCGTATCACCCGAGACCGATCTGAGATGCCGTGACCGACCCGTTTCAGTGTCGGCCGAATCGGCGGCCGAGACTGCGACTTTGAACCGTGTTCCTAATGTACCCTATCCTACCAAATTCTTGAGAATTTAAGTTTCCCACATAATTGTCCCTAATATTCTCCCAGGCACTTCTTTTGTCCTGTAGCGCAGGTTTCTTTGGGGAAATGAGATATCACATGAAGAGTTTCTTCATCCTCATATGAAGAGAATCTACCCAACCCACAGAAGATGCTTGATTTAATTGTCATGAAAACACCAAATGCTTTCCTCTCTGTGGAACAGATTTGACTGTTATGTCAACATATTAGTATCTGCCATGGAACACCATGTGACATTCATTACTGAGAGATGGAAAGTCTGGTTGTTCTTAAAAACACAATCCAAAGGTGGGTCAAAATGAATAATGCCCTTCTGCAGCTGCATATTCCCTAACTTCTACATCATGTTTTGAGTGTAAGCATATACGGTTGATAATGGGTAGATTTAGCAAATGATAAAAATATCTTTCATAAGAAAACACTATCAGTAAACTCAGTTATAAAATTGCATAATTTACAGCTGTAGCTCGCTTTGGTATGTCACTTTCAACTTGGTAACAATTCCTGGATCTCTTATGATTTCTGGGTGAGATTTTTATCCTGCATTTCTTAAGCTAATTGAAGGAATTGTTTGCATCAAGTTGTCAAAACTTATTTGTTATGCAAAAGCTTCTTTTCTGGTAGAAACCCAAGAAAGCTGCTGATGAGAATCAATCTGGAGGCTCATTTCATTTGTATACCTCAAGTTAAATGATGCTTGTTCTTGGTGAGCTAAAGATTCATGCATCTTGTTCATCCTCTCCTTTGTCTCCTTTCTGCTTTATTGAGATCTAGTATAGCGGGTATTGGCTACTGATACCATTCAAAATCAAAAGTTGTATTTGTTGCATTCACAATTATGTAAATATTGTCTAGCATGCAAGGCTGTTTATCTTGTGTATCATGAATGATCTATACTTAACATCCTACATTTTAACTATTACAGGTTTCTCTTTGGGATGGTATCATACCATCAAAAGAGCATGCAAAGTTTCAGATTCACACAACAAATAAATATCGCCTGCTTGATCAGGTAATCTACTTATTCATCTACTTATTGCCATTTATTTGAACCTTTTTCCTCTTACAATACAAGAGGTATCTTCATCTTCTTCTTCTTCTTCTTCTTCTATCGAACTATATCCAAATTAAAGGCTAATTCCAGTCATGCAAATATTTTATCTTTTATTAGGCGATTCTGATTTTCTTTTTGATCTTTACCAATGGGTATGACATTTGAAATGCAGTTACACATATTGTTAAAGGAATCCTCTAGAAGATATCCTTGTTTGAACCTCACTAGAGTTGCAGGGTCATGCTTTTGTCCCGCCTTTAAATGTTGAGTCATTCTGCACATGTTGAATGCTTTACTGGGCCCCACTCAACGTGCATTTTAGAAAACCTTCATTTCCAAGATCTTTATGAGTTATGGGGTCAATATTTATGGGTTCAATATTTTAACTTTTCCAATACAGACCTATTTAATGGTAAAATTTTGATGAATATGAACTTTTGGCTTTTCCAACAAACTAAACTTGGCCAATCTGGCTGTATTTTCGTACTATTGTAGACTTCTATTATTTTCAGTTCAACATGTTTCTTTCTACCATCATTTTTTCATGTTTAAAGGGAAAATAGAATAAAGACAGGAAAATAGAAACGTAGATGAAAGACACTGCCATTGTATTTTCCCAGCATTGGGATTTGTTGAGTAGTTTCAGTAACCTGCCGACAAACTAGTAAACTGCAAACTTAAATTGTTCTTTTGTTTCCCCCTTGTTTTCTCATTCTTTACAGAACTGAAGGGAAACGATATAAGAGTGTAACTTTATTCCATTCCGTTTTCCCTTCTTGTAGGGAAACAACCTCCGCGGCAAGGAGTTCAACCTGACCTTGCACTGGCATGTCATGCCCAAGACTGGGAAGATGTTTGCCGATAAAATTGTTATGACTGGGTATCATCTGCCCGAGGAGTATAGATAGTGGTGTTCGCTCGTCTTAGAAGAAAGTGCATTGTAGAATCAAACTGTTATTGTAACAAAGTTTTTCAAGGTAAGGATATTTTGTGTCAGATGGGCTCTGATTCCTTTTAGACCTTGCATGGGAGGTTTCCCTGGATAGGATTGGAGAGCAATATATGAATGACAAATGAAAAAGAATATACTGATTCTTGTATTTCCTTGGCTGTTTGTTGTGGCAGAGCTGGTGCTTTCAGTCAGTCCTTTCTTTAGCTTGATTTTTGTTGTATAGAGCCAACATTTGAATGAACCTTTGGGAAATCACTGGCAGTATGTGACCAGCTGGATAAAAAAAATTGCCCAAATGAAATAGAACTTACTAATGGGAGAATATATTCAAATGAAATCCATTTTGAGCTTGTGTAGTGTAAATTTCTAGTAGCTCTGGGTTTTTGCTTCGCTTAGGGGTTGTTTGTCTGCTCGAAAAGAATGCCGAAGTCTCTGAAGTGACTCCTCTTTTGACTCGGACAGAGATAACCCTAGAATTGATGAGGAATGATTTATAAAGATAATGAATTTGAGGCCTGTAAACGAGTGTATTAAATTTGAATTTGCTAGGACTTGGACTAGGCCTTGAACTTTTTAGTTGAATTTATCATGAGTTGAACTGGGATTTGGATTTTTAGATGGAATTTTATAGGAGTTTTTATAGTATGATATTATTTATTCTTTGATTGTATTAAATGCTAATCTAATATTAATTAATTATTTTTTTATTGAAATAGCATCTAATATTTTTTAAAGTAAATGTTATTGGTTATTAATTATTATTAGATATTATTGATATATTATATATTTTTCATAGTTAAATAAAATTATATACTAAAATAAAAAATTATACAATAGTTAAAAACAAAATGAATATTCAACACAAACAAAGTTTAATTACAAATAATGAATATTCACAATTATTACTAATATTGACATGACACTATTAATTATTTTATCTTATAAATATTCTAAGTAGGCTTATGTTGAGTTAATATTGTTGTTTACTTCTTTTACTAATTAATTATATCTATCACAAGCTTACTATAAATATTTCATAATGAATAATAAAATAACCAGTCAATATTACTTAATTATGTATTACTTATCATGTAGTTAATATTTATTGTTAATACATATTAACTTTATTATTATTATTTATAATTAATAATTAAAATATTATTAGCAATAGCTATTATTAATTAAAAAAATAAGTAAGGTAGGACTAATTGGAGGGGAGGGGGAGAGAATATGGAAAATCCAAGTCCAAATGAAAAGTCTACAAGTTTTCACATGGACTTTTTAGCAATAGTTGGACTAAAAAGTTTAATTTCAAAAGTCTAGTTCAAGTCTCAGTCTCAGTAATAAAATACATTAGATTTCAAAATCTAAATTCCAATCTCAAACAAATAACACTATATTTTGAAACCCTGAAAATTATCCTAATCCAACTCGAGAATCCCGAACCAATAACACCCCCTTAATATTATGGATTAGTTTCCTGTGTTTTATTGATAAATCTTGTTTATTTGACGGTAGTATATTTTTCCTTCATTATCTGCTGTAGAACTTTGATTTGAGTCATTGAGATTTAATAAACGGATTAGTGAAGTCGGGTTAGATCGACCCGTTAAAAATTGATTTGGGTACATATGTTTGCAACATCGATCCATTTATTAAACGGGTCGGGTACGGGTCAACTGTAATCGGGTGGATTTCAATTTGACTCTATCAGACCCAATTACTGATACCCCTTGCTTTGCCTTTTTGACGCTATATCACTAATTATTATGAATGACTAATGGTTAAACATGCTCCGTTATGTCATCTGTGAATATTTTGAGAAAGTGCACTTCTTTTGGTTTCAATTGGAAATGCTTGCTGATTTATCTGAGGAAACCTTTAAACACATTATTCTAGCTAAAGTGTTCACTGATCATTACCATTGTTGCTGTTTTCTGAACATTAATTGAACCACTTAGAAATTTTTTTTCCTTCCTGCTTCGTGAGAAGCAAATATGAGTGAAGAATGCTCATTATCATTGTGACTTACATGTTTTTCATAGAAAATATTCATGTTTTATTCCTTACTTGAAGGATTTCGCACTAGTTTTTAAATATCATCTTTAAACTAGTCATTATTCTTCAATTGGTAGAGTTTTCAAACGTGTTAAATTATTTTCAAATCCTATTTTTTAAAACCCCTACCATCAAAGGGCGGACGGATGGGTGACCATGCCTTGTGAACCTAATTTAAAATCTTTTTAACATGTGCATGAAAGGTAGGAAGTATGAGTTATATATTTTATCCTCATTTTATTTTTAATTGGTATCACAATTGATATTTATCTTTTATACTCATATGTTTTCTATATATGTATGCTTCAAACTTCAAATAGTATCAATTTCGATTGGTATTTACATTTTTATACATACATACATACATATATATATATATATATATATATATATATATATATATATATATATATATATATATATATATATATATATATATATATATGATTTGATTGTGTTTACTATATCTTTACATCTTGAAGCACAAATTATATTTATGCTAAGCTTACTTTACTCCTAAATGTCAATTATTTTTCAATTAGTATCTTATACAAGTTTATGTATTATTTTTATTGGTATTTCATAAAGGGGGAGAAAATTCATATTTTATCTTTCAATTGGTATCTTTCAATAGATTTTATTTTCAATTGATATCTTACTCCCATTTTTTATGATAAAAAATACTTTGTTTTGGTATATGCTAACATTTTCAATATTGATATCATATTTCATTTTAAATTGGTATATATATTGATATGAGTTATGCTTACCTAAATCAATTTGGTTTTTACTTTCAATTGGTATCAAAAATTTACAAGACATTTTTTTTGGTATCAAGTTACTTTGAAATTAATTGTTACTTTCATTTAGTATCAAAAATTTTCATATATATGTCTTTAAATTGGTATCAAAAACATACAATGTTTCACTTTCTATTGATATCAAGACTTACAAGATATTTTAAATTGGTATCAAAATATTTTCAATTGGCATCTTTTAGTATCTTAAAATTTTTTGTTTTTTTTTAATTGGTATCTTAACAATGTTTTATTTATATTCAATTGGTATCATAAATTGGTATCATGATGTTTCGATGTATACCTTTATCATAAATTGATATATTTTTCAATTGATATCCTAATGTTTTGATTTGAATTCCTTATATGCAAGGGAAGTTTAAAATCTTCTCTATATATAAATTCATGTTGAGTGTATTTCATATTGAAGTGATTGACTTTTCTTTGATATGTAATACATGTGTATAGTAGGAGCTTTACATCTCCTTTTATACATTGCATAAATGTGGTAAGGGTTTAGTCATCTCTTTTCATATAAATGCATGTATGCAGGGGGAGTTAACTTAACATCTCTCCTCTTCATGAATATACGCATGATTACTTGCAATTGATATCTTATATGCATGTTTATTTTTACAATTGGTATCAAGCATATATGTTTTTGTTTATGCAAAAGGGGAGAAGCATTCTTCACTTTTGCATGTTTGTGTTGAACATTCATTGCATATCTTTATGTTTATTGCTATGCATGAGTTAAGAGGAGCTTCTATGAAGCTTAACTTTAATCCATGTATATATAACTCCATGAGTTTTGTCATCATCAAAAAGAGGGAGATTGTTGGCCCAGAGGCCCTTCACTCTAGTTTTGATGATGATTAACTCATGTAGTTATAGTTTACTAATAATCTTGTGATATTTAGTTTCAAATATTTGATCAAGATATTAATAGGCGATTAACTTCAACAAAGGTGTTTTGGAGCTTTCACATGTAGATTCAAGAGCTCGGGCATCAAGATCGCATCTAGTACTTGGTTGGAGTCAAGCTCGTTGGATCGCGTTTGGATCGAATCGACTTGAAGACGGAGTTCTACAAGAAGGCCTCAGTTTGTGTTTAGTTGTTTAGATCTTGTATAAAGATTAGATATTGTTGATATGCTCAAGTTCACATACACACACAAGTTTTTAAAGTTTGTTGGTTTAGTTTTTTAACCGATTTTGGATTTCATGTCAAAAACATAGATATATATCTTTACATGTATATTGGATTCTATCTATATGCAACATGCTTCAAACTTGTTTCAATATCATATTTTTGTATTTACATGAGTTTTGGAGAAAACGGTTTTCTATTTCAAAAATCTAAGTTTGAAAAATACTGATTTTGGTTTAAAGCCTAATTTCAATATCACAAAAATGGTTCAAATAGTTTGTAATATGTGTTGAATTTTAGTCACACATATTTGTGTTTTAAAGATCATAAAAGAACTTATTTTTATGGAATTTATGTGATTTTATGGGATTTAATTGAAGATAAAAAGCCAAGTTTTTAATCCCTATAAAAGCTGGACCCGGCCTTCTGCCGGTCGACCAGATGGTCGACTGCTGCAGAAGTCGGTCGACCGGTCCGGTCGACTGACGTGCACAAATGTGCACGGCAGCTTGGGCTGGTGGGCTGGTCGGCCGGGCGGTCGACCGTCCAGAGAGCTCTGCTCTCTGAAAATGGCCCCGGTCGACCGGCCGGTCGGCCTGCTGCTCTCTGTATCCAGTCCCGGTCGACCGGAGGCATAACGGTCATAAAAATGACCGTTGGCCGGTCGACCGGAAGGGCAATTTTGCCCTTTGCCAGACTGCCAACGGGCAGATTTTGGTGTGGGCTATAAATACCCATCCTCTTGAGCTGTTTTAGCTAAGTTTTTAGAGAGCAATTTTTCTCACATTTACAAGTGTTTAACAACAAGTTTTTAAAAGAGTTTTAGGCTTAAAGATTTGATCTTTATTTGTTTTAAAAAGGGTTGAAAAATTCAAAGAAAAAGAGAAGTCTTTGGGATTTGTTTTGTTCTTCATTTCTACTTAATCCTAGAAGTTTTCCCAAGTATTTTCTTTGTGATTTTGATTTTCAAACTATTTGTTTTCTCACACTTGAGCTATCATATCTAACCTATCTATTAGGATCTAGTTTTGTGGGAAAATTGGTTTGTGGTTGTTGATACCACCAAGAGTTGTAAACCTTCTTTACTTTGTGATATCCCTCTAGTGAGAGGTGATTGTGGAGGTTGTGTTGATATCCCTCTAGTGAGAGGTGATTGTGGTGGTTGAGTTTGGTTTGATTGGTATCCCTTTAAGTGTAGAGGTGATTGTTGGAGAGTTAGTTTTGTGCCTTTCCCTCTAAGTGTAGAGGAGGTTATGCAATTGGGTTTGTTGTTATCCCTCTTGGTGAAGAGGTGATTGTGGAGTTGTGACTTTGAGCCTTATCCCTCTTGTGTGAGGTTGATTGTTGCTTGGCTAAGTGCCCATCACTCTAAGTGTAGAGGTGATAGTTATTGTGTCATGCCTCTTGTGTAGAGGTTGTATTGTTGGAGAGAGGAGTTGTGTACTCCTAGTTTGTAATACCCAAATCCTCAGTGGAGGTTCCCTGTGTGGGAAGTTCTGTATGGACGATATAGTGGAAATCCTTCTATTTGAAGGTGGGGATGTAGAGCAGTGGCTCGAACCTCGAAACATATTTTTATGTTTGCGATTGATCCACTATCTCTAAACTCTCTCTTATTGTGCATTGCATCTTATTGCTCATATCATTTATATGCTTGGTTTTGATTGTGTGCCATACATGTGTTAAACCAAGAGAGCTTTACATAGCACTTCAACTCTTATTTAGAGAAATTTAGAGGAGATAGTCTAGAGCCCTTCACCGGGAATTCGGTTACACTCTTTGGTTACACTAAGTGTGTTGCAGTTTAGTTTTAATTCTGCATCATTTATCATTAGATTAGCCTTAAACCTATTCACCCCCCCTCTAAGTGTACTTTCAATTAATGATGCGGGATATTACTAAATAATGGATGGTACTAAGTTTTTTGTAGCCCTATATATAATCTCTTTAGGTTAGATAAGAAGTGACTTTAAAAAAGATGTGAATCAATTAGAAGAGAGAGAGAGAGAGAGAGGGTGAGGTAAGAGAGAAACTTGGTTTTCTTGCACCATCGTAATTGCTTCTTTTTCATAGCGAATTTCACATCGGTGATGCCTTGTGGATATAGGCCGGATTTGACTGATATACGTTAAATCTAGTATTGCTCCACTTGTTTGTTATTATTTCATTTATGATCTCATGGCTTGTTGAGATTATCAGTGGGGAACTCAATCTCTAACAAGTGATATCAGAGTTACGACGATAGATTTGCGCTCCAGTGCGTCAAGATGGAGGAGGAGATGTCGACGACATTAAGGTGGTGAAGAAGAAGAAGAAAATGAATAAAAAAACTAAATCTTTTGCAAGGGATAGGTCAATGATTGCTGGAGGTATCGATCAAGGTGGAGCCATCGAAGTTCATAGATGATCAGATCTTGTTCATATGCAAGGCTGGCAGCAGTCGAAAGGCGACGATAGAATGGTCGCCAATGGCGGGCAACGAGACGAGCTTGGCGAGATCACAGTGGTTTTGCAAGGCTGCCCGGCGACTGCACTTGGTGTAGCAGCAATGATCAGGGCATGGATCAATGAATCAGAAAAGGATTCAGGTGATCCAGGAGTCAAACCCTATATTTTCAGTTGTTCCGGATGCAATGATCTATGCAAATTCGTCAAATTTCAATGTCTGTAGCAGGTTTTATATAGCTCGGCGAGGAATTGACGATGATCACAGATACTGGGTACAAGTTAAAGTTGCGACGGGCTAATCGTGACAATGTGAGATCATTGCGGGCAATGGTGAATATAGCATCAGTTAGATCATTAACAACAGGGTGATAAACTGACAACCATTAATACAATCACAGATTTACAACTGATGATTGATAAAAAAAAAACCATGACAGCGTGTTTACGAGAAGCGCGTTAAGACCATGACAGTTATGTTAAAACGATTAGTCTTAAAGAGTCGACATCGATAGATAAGAAGATCATAACCAGTGATCAATAAAAGACCATGACAACGACAATATTTGTATACATTTGGTAAGACCATGACAAGATGTGATGGCGGTTAGCCTTAAGACTGGAGGTAGGCTTAATAGCTAGAAAGATGTCACAAAGTAGGTATTGGCTGGTGGTGGTAGTGATGCAAATGAGAGTTTGCAGCCCAAGCTTGAAAGATGCAGGAATGCAAGTATAGAGAGGAACGATTGGTGTATACATGATTTGCTACTTCATAACTTGGAAGAAATATTACTTCAAGACGTGGTTCATCTGTGAAGTGGACGACAAGAACAACGGAGTATTTCCAGGTTGCGCGGTTTTTCGGATTCAAGTCACGGTTGAGATTGTTGGGATTGTGTCCCGTAATCCAATTTATCATCCAGGTAAGCTTTGTGCTCATTGAGTCTTTTGGGCCGAAATTATTTAGTGATTTGGGCAATTACAAAATAATAGGTTGTGTTGGTTTTTTTTTTTTTTTAAGCGCTATGTATAATCTCTCATTGTTAGATGAGAGATGTCCTGAAAATGATATGAATCAATGAGATGAGAAGGAGAAAATGAGATGAGAGAGAAACATGGTTCTCTTGTAGTCTAGTAATTGTTCCTTCTCATAATGGATTTCATATCGATGATGCCCCGTAGATGTAGGTCGGGTTTGACTGAATCACGTAAATATGATTTTCTTCTCTTATTGTGTTTGATATTTCTATCTTGTATGCTCGAGCTTATCGATTTCACGACATGGTGAGATCACCAGCGGGGAACTCAATCTCTAACACTCTATTCTTTATTATTTTATTAAAATCCTGGGCCAAGGCCCCATCTTACCCCCCAAAACAGAAAATCAATCAAAAATTTGCTGCCCTGCAAGTCTAATGCTTCAAGAGAGAACCAAACCTTTTCCAGGTGCAGAAGAAAATTTGCAACCATTGCCATCTAAGAGATCGAAAAGTGTCTCTCAGAAAGATTTCTTTATTCGCAGAAATCAACACCAATCTCTTGAGAGTCTTCCACAGAAAATTGCGCGAGAAATTCTCTAGAGACCCCTCCGTAAAATTCACATATTGTAATCCAAGCACTTTAAGATACTTGAATCCTCCGAAGAAAAGGTCAGGCACGCAGACGCAATGGGGACAGACTGCAGTAACAATGAGAGGCTCAAAATTTCCTGTTTCATCCATAGATGCATACAAGAATGCTTCCCAGAAATCCGAACATTCAAACTTGAAGAGGTTCCAGGTGTAAATCTGAAGCCTCTCCTGAGTTGACCACCCTGACATATTTTAAATTGTGCAGCGGATGTGCAATCTTTAGCTCAGCTAGACCTCGACAATCTGAGTGAGAGATCTGAGCCAGGGACAACAGGAGATGAGCTTGTCGAAACTCTTTGAAAGGATTACATTTATCAGAGTAAGCAATGCGAGAGAGCTGCAGCCACTGAAATTATCAGATAAACTCCGGCAACAGTGTGTCAGGCTCAAATGCTTCAATGTCAATTCGCCTCGATGAAACAGGAGATCAAGAGGAAGATGGTAATGGGGAGCACTGGAGAAGTTGAGCCGAGGTTGTCAACATGCCTGCAAATTGCCAAACTTAACTCAGCGATGTGTATGCCCGTATCGATCGCTTGAGCAACCTGGAAAAGTCCCGGTGAGAGTCTCACATGTTGAAGGCATTGATCAAACCACTCTGAAAAATTCATCGATCTACTGAGTTGGAAATGGCTCTTCTTTAACATGAGTGACGATGCCCAATACTCCTCTAATACTTCCAGTAGATTTCCATAAATTCTTCCATCTTTTCGATAAGATACTGCATCTTTCTGCTTCTTTTGTTGATAAAAGTGGAGAAGATGCAGCATGCGATCAGATGAGATGCTGATTTTTTTTTTTTTTCCTTAAACGACTCTGGATGTCATTCAACACTTCATTGTTCCTGTTTATAAGTATTTCAGAAATAACATTTCAGGTACCTTTTAGTGATCATATGAAATTACTTTGCACCTGCACTGTATAAAAAAGTGTTACATATGACTTATATTGCAGATTGAAAGGGAAATATATAAACTTGAAAAAATTATGACTTTTCTACAGTTTTAAAACAAATCGACAACATGTTGTCTGTATAATGTAATATGAAATTTTAATGCCTAACTAATATTAGGCTCATTTTGTTGCGCGCTGACAACAACCCAATAGAGGAAAACCCTAGAGCTCAAATGCAAAAGAACAATACTCTTCACAGCACAAACATACAATCTCAAAGAAACGAATACAAATCAGATTTAACGAGGTTCGGCCTTTTCGCCTACGTCCTCGGGGCAAAAAAGAGAGAGGTTTCTATTGATTTTGGTGAATCAATATACTTTTACAGCAATGGGGATCAAGAGAGATCTGCCTCTTTTGCTAATCTCTCATCCACAATCGCACACTTAACCCTAGAATCCAAACAGCACTTAAATAGGCTTCAAATCAGCCCTTTCCCGAAACAGCCCGACCCGACGGTCAGTCGACCGGCCGGTCGACCGTGCCTAACCGAGAGTTAGGCACTTTCAGTCGGTCGACCGGGCGGTCGACCGCTCTCCTTCTGCGGTCGACTGGATCGGTCGACCGCTACTCTTGTGCATGCTGCTGTGCACGTTCGTGCACGACGGTCGACCGCCGTTCTGCTGCTTCTGCCGACGGTCGACCGGACCGGTCGACCGTGCGCCTGCTCCTACTGCTGTTTCTGCTGCTACTGAATTTCTAAATTTGCCGAACTTTAAGCCGAACTTCCTCGACTTCCTCCCTCTTCCTACACATTTTGCAGTTATACATATTTTAAGTATGATTTTTCTTCTATGATTGCAGGTGTTTACGAATATCAACAGGAGATGTTATTGTGGATTATGCGTATGTCAGAGGCTCATATCAAAGGAGGATGTCTTAAAATTCCTTATTATTTTGAGTTATTAGATTTCCTTTTTCCCTTACTTTTTTTTTTTTAGAAATTTGATGATTAAGGTTTCTACCTTTCTAAATATGTAATATTGTTGAAATGCTCAAAAATTGGTGGTGAAAGAAAGGCTTTTCCAAGATTTTTAATTTACTAATTTTGTGCAATTACAATTCATCTTTTCGAATACGTAACGTGTGGGCAACTATACTATTTAAACCAAGTTGGTTTGATAAAAAGTCTGTGCATATCGTGTCCTTGTTACTACACATGTATTTATCAAAATCGATCAAAGGACGATTTTCTCCCATAACTTGTATATAGAAATTTTGTCTGTCCATCCGTCTGTTCGTCTCCATCTGTGAGAGAGAACAGCGTCGACTCCCTCCTTCTTCTTCCTCCCTCATGTGTCCCCTCCTTCTTTCTCCTTCTTCCTCTTCTTCTTCAATTTTCTTCTGGCTGATCGGTCGATTTTTCATTAAGAGCAACAATGTACTAGTAAATTACTTATAGACTGTATAAAAAACCAATAGCATGTAAATTTAGAAAGCAAGGCACAACGTAACATCTCAGCATATATCGTAACAAACCAACGAAACACAGAGTGCCAGAAACGTGAAAACACCTTTGTCCTATTAGACAAATCTTCCAATTAACTTGCTCCGACGGAACAGTATATATAGCCTCTCTCGATCTCTTTCTCAGTTTCCCTCCAAATCCGAGCCCTTTTCTCCCCCCCACACCACGCCCCCCCCCCCCCCTCCTCTCTCTTGATATTTTCTCTCTCTCGTTTTTCGATCGATCGATTCTCAGAAAAAAAGAAGGAAAATTTCTTCGATCGTTGTTCGATGAGAAGGCGATGGAATGGGCTGCAGCTTCTATTAACCGCAGTCTACCAAGTACCTCTTGTGCACAACGATCGTCTAGTGTACGATCCCATACCGATCATCTCTTTCTCGATTGATTAGCTTATTTTCTTGAATTTTTTAATTTTTTGTTATTTTACTTGTTTTTTTAGTTCTCGAGTTGTTTTCTTGCGTTTACCTCTCGCGGTCACCGATCGGTTCATGTAATGCTTCTCATCGATCAGTTTATTTTCTCGAATTCCTGTTAATTTTCGGGTTGTTTACTTGATATTGTGTAATTTTCTTGCACTTATGATAGTTCATGCTTTGATTTTACTTCTGCTCCAATTTTGGTTCCATTTTGGGACTTGTTTATAGCAATTACTAATTTACTATAGAAATGCAACATAGAAAACTCAGGACTTTGAAATTGATTGGAGATTGTCATAAGTTTCTCCAGTGCTTGTTTGAAAAATATCATCGGAATTAAGTTCCTTGCCTACAAATTTTGCGTTTAGGTCTCGTGCTCACTGATCATCTCATGTAAAGCTTCTCACCGATCAGTTTTATTTTCTCGAATTTCTGTTGTCTTTAAGTTCTTGTACCTGATTTTGAGTTTTTAGTAATTTTCTTTCATTTTCATAGTTTTTGGTTTAGTTTCGTGCTTTGACGCTATTTTTGAGCCATTTTCAATCATTTTGGGGAATTTATAGCAATTACTTAGTTTGTGTTTAGAATGAACGCAGCAGAGAAAATTAGGGCTTTGAAATTGATTCGAGATCGTGGATAATATTTTCTAATTCTTGGTTTATTTTTTGTTGTCTTTTTTCTCTCTCTTTAGTTCTTGATTGTTTGTTCGATGATGAGTGCGATATCGTTGACAGCAGCTGCTAGTTCTGGCAATCCTTCGAGCACCTTTCGTGCAAACACATCATCTCGTGTACTGATTCTCAACGATCGTCTATTTTCTCTACTTATTCTTTTATTTTTCTGCAATTTTGTTAATTCTCAGTAATTTTACTTGATTCTTAGCTCTTAAGTTATGTTCTTGTTCATTCTCTATCCTTATTGAGAAATTTGTGCCGCCTGCTATTTTTGATAAAATTAGAAGGATATAAGGAAAGACTGATGGATATAAAAATGTTATTCACTACTATATCCTTTCATTAGATCGGCAGCCTTTAAATAGGCGAAAATACAACGGATAGTTGCAAGAAAATAGGACTCAGAACAAACTTAAACAAACTCCTATTTACTTGGTAGAACAAGCCACCGACTGTAACAATAAAATGACAGTCTAACGGACCCAAAAACTTGGAAATCTACATGGAGATTTATTCAATAATCCCTCCCTTATGCCTGAAACATCAGTTTAATAAGAGCCGCCTTTGACGCACCCACCCTCAAATCGAATTCTCCAGAGTGCAGACTCCTAGTAACTTCCTCAGCTTCAAAAAACTAGCCAATTTGAGGGGCTTAGTAAAATATCAGCAACCTGGTCTTCACTTCTGCAGTAAACCAGATCAATAACTTCATCCTTGCTGAGATCATGCAAAATGTGGCATCTCACATCTATGTGCTTGCATCTTCCATGAAGAATAAGATTCTTTGAGAGTTTTATTGCTGAACTGTTATCACAAAATATCTGAGTCGAACCTTGTTGCTTGAACTGAAGTTCTTTAAGAATATACCTCAACCAAAGAGCTTGACATGCACAAGATGCTGCAGCTACAAATTCAGCTTCGGTAGTTAATAAAGTAACAAGTGGCTGCTTCTTCAAAGACCATGAAACAGCTGCAGAACCCAACATAAATACATATCCTGGTGTGCTTCTTCTATCATCCAAATCTCCAGCATAATCACTGCTGTAAATCCAAACAAATCTGATTTTTCGCCCTTTTTGTAGAAAGCCCAAAATCAGCAGTTCCACGCAAGTAACGGAGAATCCTCTTTGCAGTTAGAAAATGGATCTCCTTTGGTCACTCCATATACCCGCTGATGAGACTTACAGAATGCATTAAATCAGGTCGTGTTGCTGTTAAATACATCAAGCTTCCAACTATTTGCTTGTAAAGAAGTACTATCAACTCTTTTTCCTGCTGGATTCTTCACAAGCGTCAAACCTTTCTCAACCGGGGTAGTGACTGAGTTGCAGTTCTTCATTTGAAACCTGTCTAAAATTTCCTGGCCATACTTCCTTTGAGACACAAAAATTTCAGCAGCAGTTTGCGATACTTCTAGACCAAAAAAGTAATGCAACTCTCCAAGATCAGACATATCAAACTCAAGCATCATGGACTCCTTAAAATTTTCAAGCATGGCACAATCATTCCCCGTATAAATCAAATCATCTAAATATAAGCATACAATAAGCATTCTCCCTCCATCATCAGATTTTGTGTAAAGAATATGCTCATATGGGCATTTTTGAAAACCTCCTTGTGAAAATAATCATCTATACGACTATTCCAAGCTCTAGGTGTTTGTTTTAGTCCATATAGAGCCTTTTTTCAGTTTATAAACTTTATGCTCACTACCAATTCTCACATAATCAGGAGTTTGATCAATATATACCTGTTCTTGCTAGTCTCCATGCAAGAATGCCGACTGCACATCTAGTTGGAAGATAAGCCACGAGCTTTGTGCAGCCAATATGCAATCACCAATCTTATTGGATCATGCCTTGCAACAGGAGCAAAAACCTCTTTGTAGTCCACACCAAACTCTTTCTTGTAGCCTTTAGCTACTAGGCGTGCCTTGTACTTGTCAACTTCACTATTCTCCTTCAATTTTGTCTTGTAAACCCACTTAACACCGATTATCATCTTCCCTTTTGGAAGATCTGTCAACTCCCATGTGTTGTTCCTTTCGATGGCTGCAATTTTTTCATCCATAGCCTTTTGCCACTTGTGTTCTTTGACAGTGGCTTCAAAAGTTGCGGGATCACAATCTGAAAACAATGCAAAATATGTAAGAGGTTCATCAGAATCATCAAGTCCTCATCAGAATCATCAATTTCGGTTACCTCATAGTCTAACATCCATGAAGGTCTTCTCCTAGCACATTGTGGCCATTGTTCATCATCAACTTCAGCTGTAGGCGAGCTTTGAGTATCTTTAGGAACATTCTGTGTGATTACTGGCTGTAGCACATTCTCCATTGGCTGCTGCCTTTTCTCATCACCATCAAAAGCTGCTGGAATATGTTTTCCAACATCGTTCTCGCTCCATAGCCATCTTCGATCTTCATCAAAAACAACATCACGACTGATTACAATTTTCTTGGTTCTAGGATTGTAAAGCTTATAAGCTTTTGATTGACACTAACACCAAGAAAAATGCATTTTCTCTCTCTTGTCGTCTAGCTTTTTCCTCCTCATCTGGAATATGGGCGTAAGCAATACACCCAAAAATTCTGAAATGATCAACTGTGCTGGTCTTCGCCTGCTCCAAGCTTCCTCCGGTGTCATATTTTGAACGGCAAGAGTGGGACTTCTGTTCAATAAATGAATGCTCCAATTAACTGCTTCAGGCCAGAATTTTTTCGGAATGCCACCCTTCGTCAAAAGGCTTCACACATATTCAAAATATTGCGATGTTTCCTCTCGCAAACTCCATTTTGTTGAGGTGTGTATGTTGCCGTAAGTTGCCTTTTGATTCCATGGATCTTGTAAAAAATTAGCAAATTCATGTGAGTTGTATTCTCCACCACGATCAGTGCGAAGAACTTTTATTGGGCTTCCAACCTCTTTCTCAACAGGTGCTTTATAGTTTTTAAAGGCTACAAAAGCTTCAGATTTTTCCTGCAAGAAATAGACCAAAATTTCCGACTATAATCATTAATGAAGGTTATGTATCTTTTACCTCCATTAGAAGATGGATTTATTGCCCCACAAAGGTCTGAATGCATAAGCTCCAATGCTTTCTTCGCTCTTCGTGATTTTCTTTTGGAAAGGGATCACGATGTTGTTTGCTAACAGCACAATCTTCACAGACATCCGATGGACAATCAAACTGTGGAAGACCTGCTACCATATTCTTTTGCTGTAGAGACTTCAAACCTCCAAAGTCAAGATGTCCACAGAGAAAATTCCACGGCCATGCCACCTCCTTCAACCTCGCAGAGAAGCATCAATGATTAATGTTGTGAAGATGCAACAGAAACATTCGGTTGGCTGTCATCTTGACTTGAGCAATTAAAGCCCAATTTTTCATCTTTAATTCTGCAAACTCCGTCTTTGATCAAGATTTCATACCCCTTTTCTTGAAGCTGACCAACTGAGCAAATTTGTTCTCAAATCAGGAACAAAAAGAACATTAGAGATACTTTAAATAGAATTTTCGTTGTTTGGATTGCTATCTTTCCTTTTCCCGTAACCGACACTTTATAATTGTCACCAAACGTCACACTATCAATAAAGGATTCATCCAAATCAGGGAATGCAGACTTGTCTCCACACTTATGGTTGCTGCAACCTGTGTCTAAGCACCACAAATTCTTGTGAGATTCCTCCTTGGCACGACAAACCATCAATGAGGACATTTCTTCTTCCTTCTCTGCAAAGTTAGATTTTTTCCACGATTTCTATTCAAATTTTGTATGACATTCAGAACGATAATGGCCATACCTATGACAGCGAAAACATTCAACATTCGATTTGTCTACAAACTTTGGTTTGTTCCCGGTTGAATTCTGACGATCTCGACCCCTCCCTTTTCCTTGGGAATCAGCATTTTTTTCTTCCGACTTGTGGAGCAAATTCTTTCCTTTCCACCCTCTTTTCCTCAGCCCTTGCTTGACGTTGACAAGTGATTGTTGGTTGAGACTTGCAATGCTTGCTCCTCTTGTTCTTGCTGGTTCATTTTCTGCTCATGAAGCTGCAATGAACTCTGCAATCCATCAATTGAAAGAGCATCAATATCTTTAGATTCTTCAATGGAACAAACAACATAATTGAATTTTGGCATCATTGACCGAAGAACTTTCTCAACTCTTGCATCTCGTCGCCATAAATACACATCTTATTTACGATCGCCATCGTTCTTGAGAAGAAATCTGTAACCGACTCTCCCGATTTCATCCGAAGGTTTCAAAGTCCGGACGAAGCGCTTGAAGCTGCTGCCTCTTTGCCCTTGCTGATCCTTGGCACTTCTTCTTCATGGAATCCCAAATCTGCTTGGAGGTGTCCTTGCAAAGAATAGTTTCCAAGATTGTTCTATCAATGGCTTGGAAAAGATAATTCTCTGCCTTGAGATCCTTCAACTTCTGTGCTTCGAGTTCTGCTTTCTGTGGACCCATCAACATTACTCCACCTGCTGGTTCTGCTCCCCCAGAATCAACGAACTGCCAATACTCTTTAGATCTCAAGAAATTTTCCATCAGCATGCTCCAATGATCATAGTGACCATCAAAGCGTGGAATGGGCTATAGCTGCTTGAACAAAATTTTCTGACGCCATGAATAGTTGCTGCTGCAAAACTAAGGAATAGAAAGGAACTTATTGCTAGAACACTCTCTAACCTCACTTTTACTCTCACTTTTCTCACCTAGTGGATGTGATACCACTTATAAAATTAGACGGATATAAGGAAAGACTAATGAATACAAAAATGTTATCCACTACTATATCCTTTCATTAGACCAGCAGCCTTTAAATAGGCAAAAATACAACGGATAGTAGCCAGAAAATAGGACTCATAACAAACTTAAACAAACTCCTATTTACTTGGTAAAACAAGCCACCTACTGTAACAATAAAATGAATTAGCTAAAAACTAGTTCAACACTAACTCCTCTAGTAACAGTCCCAAAAACTAGGAAACTAAATCCACCACGTGGAGATTTATTCAACAATTTTAAGTTTACATTGCACCATTTAGAACATAAATGCACTAAATTTCAAGGGTGAGAAATTTATATCAAAATGATGGAAGATTGGAGACAGGATTCTTATATCAGAACGATTGATTAGTTTCAACTTAAAAGAGGATTCTCTTTTTTCGCAATTTACTTATTTTTTGCAGGTAATAGTGGAAATGAGTTGCGATATTTCTTCTTTTATCTTTCAGAATGACTTCAGCAAGGAATACTCTTCTTTAAAAAAATGAAAAGGAGACCACAAGTGATACAATTGGAGGATGTGATACAAGAGGCTTACAGAAGTAAATAACACAAGAAAGAAGAAAAGTAGAGATTGAATCTAAAAAATAAACATATAGAAAGATGATTTGCCCCTTGCTTGCTCAAGACAGCGATGCTTTGATGTTTTCTTAAAACACTTCAAATCTAAAACTTTGAATCTGGATTTAAAACTGAAAGGCAGAGGAGGGCATGGTCTTGACACTTGACACTCCTCCCCTAGTTCTAGGAGTTCCGTCTTTTGTCTTTATGATATTTCTACAACTTCAGCACAGTTTTCATAACTTCAAATTAAAATCAAGCACGCCTTTACCTTCCAAACGAAAAAGATAAAATTTATTGCAAGTCTACACTTTGCACCGTGATATTTACAGTATTTTGATGGTTATTAGCTTCTAAAGACTAGTTGGTAGTGGTACGAAACAGTGCATTAGTAGTGACAAGGGGAGCTAGTTGTTTTACCCTGCAACTCTCCAGTCAAATGAAACTGAAAATTATATCACACTTCTTGCTTTTGTAACAATGGTACCTTTGCGTACTTTTAGAAAGTGACATTTTATTTATATATCGTAATATGCGTTTGACTTTTTAATCAGTATCAATAATCTTGGTTCGACATTTTATTTATATATCGTAATATGCATTTGACTTTTAATCAGTATCAATAATCCTGGTTCGACATTTTATTTATATATCGTAATATGCATTTTGACTTTTTAATCAGTATCAATAATCCTGGTTCCTATCTCTCCTGACACCCATGTCTTCACGGTTGCTCTGTCATAGGTATCACAAAGCTCTCTCTCTCTCTCTCTCTCTCTCTCTCTCTCTCTCTCTCTCTCTCTCTCTCTCTCTCTCTCTCTGTGTGTGTGTGTGTGTGTGTGTGTGTGTGTGTGTGTGTTTTGGGGAGGTTATGAACCATGATTCCAGATGGATAAGATCAGTGACCGTTAACCCTGAACTTCTACTCAATGATTCATCCTGAACGCTTTTGGGCAAAACGTGTCAGTATATAATATGTCTCGATGCATAGTAGTTTCGAGGTACTTAGTTTTGTCAGTATATAATATGTCTCGATACTTAGTAGTTTCGAGGGACTTAGTTTCTTGTTTTATGCTATGTTCGCCAATTACCATAGCATGTCTCACCATTCAGGCAAATGCAGTAACATGCTTTCCATCTTTCTTTCCTGAATACCAAAACCCTCATTCTGTAGATCCATTGATGTATCATGGATTTGTCTTCTGGAAAAGGAATGTTTTTCTTTTTTTTATTTAGTTGCAGTTTATGAAAACCACCACTATTAACGACTTCCCCTAATACAGTAGCTATCTTTTTCCTTTTCTTTTCTGTATCACAGGTTTATCTCTAATCTACTCCTGTTACGTAGTGATGGGCTGTAATAAGTAACAACTATTTGTTGCTATAGAATAGGCCAGGGCGAGTTTGAGGCCCCACCCTTTCCCTAAAAAAACACTTTCGTAGATTTAAGAGTCTTTTGTATCTTGCACCTCTAAATTTGTATTTCACCTTCCTTTTGAGCTTTCTGGGTTGGTTCCAATTTCTATTTGTATTTACTTCTTCCCAAGCTATATTGTTATACTGCTGAATTCATGCTGACAGAACTGCTTTGTACTTTAAAATTGTTGAGCATTATTACATCTAACTTATCTATTTACTTTATTGAAAACCTTAAATTTCCAACATACAATTGCCTTTGGTTTATATATTTTGTCACATGACAAATTTGTTATTTTTTCTTTTTACTGAATTTGCAGCATAGTCGTTGTAACCTCAGCCACAACCCGAAATCACTGGTTAATCTTGGAGCTTGGAAGAAAAAGAACAGTTGTTGTTTGACGATTAGAACAACATTAAATGAACTGACATCAGGTGCTTGTAATGGTGACAATGGGGCAATTGAACCTCCTAGGATTTTTTTAGAGAGAGTATCTGAAAAAATTCAGCAGCCAGAAGAGATGATGACTGCAGATTCTAGTCTTCCTGTGAATGACGGTACAGGCGTGAGCCTTGGACTCTTGGAATCAGACCTTCAAGGGGCATTATCAGCTTTGGAGAAGAAGGAAGAAGACCTTCAAGATGCTGAGAGGATGGTCTTGCTTGAGCAAGCAAAATTAAGCCAGTCAGAGCAAGACATGGAGAAAAGAGAGCAAGAAATAGTTGATGCATTTGTTAAGCAGAAGCAAATGGAAAAAGACCGAAAGAAGGCTAGTCGCAACCTAGCCTCTCTATCTAAGCAGCTCAAAGATCTAAAGCTTCTGGTGAAAGACCAAAGTAAGAAGATTGCCACCTCACAATCTTCCCTTTCTCTCAAAGAAGACGAAATGTGTAAAGTAAGAGATGAACTCGCGAAGAAGGATGAGGCGGCAGAGATCTTGAATTCAGAGCTTGAGTCAATGAAGCAGCTCTTGGACGATGCTGCTGAAGTCATCAAAAAGCTAGAAGAAAAACTAAAAGAGCTTCAAACAGAGGTTGAACATGATCTGGCTGATTCCCGTCAACTGAGGGAGGTGGAAGAAGAGAGGCTAAAGGTTATTGAAGCCAACTTGGAGAAACAGACTGTGGAGTGGCTATCAGCACAAGAAGAGTTGAAGGCACTGGCAGAGAGAGCATCTGAGCAAATGAATGATTTGAAGGAGACTAGTGAGGACTTTAAAAGAGTAAGAGCAGCCCTTTCTAATGTGAGATCCGAACTGGTCTTGTCACAACAATCTCCTGCTTCTTTCCAGCAGAAAATAGAGGACCAAGAACTCTTCACTGAGAAAAAAGTGGCAGAACTCCAAGACCAGAAGCTTCTAGTGAAATCATACATGAATAACTTGAAGGATGCTGAACTGGAAGTCGAGAGCGAAAGAACAAAACTGAAATATGCAGCAGTGCAGTTTGAGGAATTCAAATCGCAGCTATTTGATGCAAGAACGCTGATCATACATTTAAAAGAGGAGGTACATAGAGAGAAAACAACTATGGAACAAAGAACACAAGAAATAAGCTCTCTTAGAAATGAACTCCAGCAAAAAGAGCTTGATTTCAGGGATGCTCATAATCTCCTACAAATGAAAGAGTCTGAGCTGGTGGAGGCCAGGCTTAAAATGCAGCAGATGGAATCTGAGCAGGCATCCATCCAGCTGATATTGCAAGAAAAAGATGTTGACCTTTTAAAGGCCCAAGATGCGTTGGCTGAAGTTCACAATTACATCGCAGACCTGCACAAACTAATGAACAGCAAAAAACAGCAACTCATCCAAGCCACCATGAGACTAAGGGAGAAGGAGGACTGTATGTCCACAATGCAACACGAGTTAGATGATTCAAAGGTCAAATTCCATGAAGTCGTGTCTGTAGTGGAGCAACTAGCACAACTGGCAAACAAACTTCTTGTTTTAGTGCAAGTTGAAGACACTGGCAGAAACCGCAATGAGCAGTTGGAGACTGGAACTTCATTTTCTGAAATGAAACAGAAGGAGATGGAGACTCAGCTCAAAATGGTGAAAGAATTGATCAGGGAGAAGGAAATGGACTTGCTCACTGCCCAGAGAGCTCTGGATGCTAAAGAAGAGGAGTACAATTCTCTTGTTAGAAAGTGGGAAGCGAGAGAGAAAGAAATGAAAGAGTTGAGGGAAGATGCTGATGGCCTTATGCAACTTTATAGCCTCACCCAGGAGAGGATTGGGGATAGTTATTTTAGGGAATTGGCAATAACAAAACTTGAGCTAGAGGCTGCTCGTTTGGTAGCTGAAGCTGTAACCAGTGCGCTGCTGAGAATTGTAGATTTGACTCGTCAGCTTGTAGAAGTGACTGAGACGAGCGTGGGATTGGCTGACATGGACATGGCGCCAAGTTTGGGTTCGACTTTCGATGGAAAACTCGATGGTGCAAAGGAGGGTTGGAAAGAAATTGCACGGCTATTAGGCTTGTCAGAGAAACTTTTGAAGGAAGCCGGTATCACTGTTCCTACTGAGGTAATCGCGTAGGTGGCCCAACTATTATGGTGGCCGGTAACAACATCATCAATTCCATTTCATTGATTCTTCCATTCATTTCAAATTTTGATTCAGTACAGAAATCTGTATGCACGAAGATTTTTCTGGCATGCATGGAGACCTAATCTGATGCATTGTGCATGCCACATTTGTAGACATGCCTGCAAGGATTGCTTGTGTACTGCCGACAAATGTGAGAAACAGAGAGGCTTGTAAGATAAGAAATATTGTACAGAAAATTGCGAGGGATAGAGAGAGGCTTACTTCTTCAAATACTGTATTAGATGGCAATGAAAAACTTTGTGTATGCAGCCATCAATATCTCACTATTACTGAAATTGTATATGATGATTCCTACAGCTAGTATTACAAATGAGAAAGATGAAGCAAATCACTAATTCTCATCCCTTCTTGTTAGAGAAATTTCAGACAAAAGTCATAAATGCAGTTGTGTGGTATCTGGTTTTATTTTTTATCTTTGCATTGCTTGTAAATATTTTTTTTTTCTCTTTATCTTTTTGCTAATCTTCTTGTAATTTTTGTGTGTTCATCCTCTCTCTATGCACATCCAAGAGAGGCAATCCAGTCATTTCTGAGGAGAAAATTACCAAAGGTCTGAAAAGTAACGGGTAGACAAGATCAAAATTGTGAAATCAGTTCCTGACTAAAATTTTCATGTCTGAAAGATTTCTTTCTCTCTCTCTCTCTTTGTGCATCTTTTGCATTTGTATTAAAGAGTAACACGTACAATATTTTTTTTTTTTTAAAGGAAAATATGATTGTCTAAATTTGTCATACTGCACTACAGATACAACCTATGAAGATCTGCCACGTGTCTTGTAGTACTTTAGGGGCAGTGAGTAAAAATGTACTTCTTATTGATTGAAATATTATCAAATTCTGGGGTAACTCGTGGTCAAAGTTCAAACTCTTGTCCATCCGTGGAGCAAACTGTCGCCATCGGGTGCGTTTCCGTTGTGCTACTCCGTGACACCACTTAACGTCTCGCCGCGTCCCCGAAAAGGTAAAAATCACCCCCCCCACCCCTTCCCACCCTACCTCGAACTTAACCAGTTCCGGAGGCACAGCATATCCAACCTCAGTCTCCTTCCGTCCCCCAGCGCTTACCTTTCCCCGCCAATCCTTTCTCGCCCTGTCGATTCTCTCTGTCTCCCTCTTTCTCTCTCTAGTTCTTGGAATTTTCTCTCTCTGGTTCTTTCGTCGTTGTTCGATGAGAAGGCACGGCGATGGAGTTGGCAGCAGCTTCTGCTTCCGGCAATCTCTCGAGCACCTCTCGTTCACAGCGACCGTCTCATGTAACGCTTCTCGCCAATCATTTCTTTCTCCATTACTTTGATTTTGATTTTTTTTTTCTTGCATTTTTGTTGGTTTTTGGTCTGGTTTCCTGCCCTGATGCTAGATATTTTTTTATTCAGTTTTCCCCTAGTTTTTGCAATTTGTAGTTTAGGTCGCGAAATTAAGAAGAATTAGGGATTTGAAATAAACTGGAGATTGGGACAAGATACTGTGGTTCGTTGTTTCTTCTTTAATCTCTTTCTGGCAATCCTTCGAGCACCTTTCATGTACGCCTATAATAGTTTATTTTTCTCTGTTTTTTATTTTTTTCTTGTATTTTTGTTTATCTGTGATAATTTTACTTTTTATTCAGTTCCTGCGACTTAATTTCTTGCCTTTTTGTTTATTTTCTTCTACGTAAGTTTAGGTCACACCATTTAGAAGAAAAATGCAGTAAAAGAATTTAAGGGGTTTGAATTAGATTAGAGAACGCGAATGAGATTCTTTCTCGGTACATTGCGGACAAGAATCTTGACCTGGCTTAAGCTGTTCCTCCTCTTTTAGTTGTTTTTTTGTTATTTCATAACAGTCTTGTTAGCAAGCGAACATGATTGCCAGTATTTATTGCATCTTTTAGAGTAAATTCCAGCAGGTAATGTAATTGAATGAAGCCTTATAAAGCTTTCAATGTTGCCCTCTACACAAAGTAAAACTTGTTCTTTTATTGAAATAGTAGTTTTGGCTGCTGAAGTCGAGTCTTCTCAGAAATGAAATATAGTTGAAGGGATGCCATCAAAGAGCCTTAGAGAACTAAAATATAGGAGAAAGAAGAAACTTAGAAATTGCACTATGAAAACTAAAGAAGCAGCATTCAAAATGGTGACTGCTCAGGACAATGACTCTTGACATGAATCCCAAATTTCTCAGAAATAAATATCCAATCTTTGATTTTTGGGATGATTCTACTACTTCAACACTGTATTCAGCACTCAGAATTAGAATGGAGTTCACTGCATTCTACTGTTTGAAAGATAAAATTTCAAATTAGTTGGATCCTAAGTTTACAATTTAGTACCATGATATTTAGAGAGTTTTTGAATGCTAATAGTTGGCCTCTTCTGAGTAGTTGTCATGTGCAACTACAGAGTAATACACTAAAGCTTAATAAACAGTGGCCAGGAAGCCTAGGATAGCTAATTGTTTGTTCATGCAATTTTCAGATCCAATTTTCAGTCTGAAAATTGCATCTCTCTTTTCCAGGCTCTGTATAAACTGGTTTCAAACACAGCATTAACAGCACATTCCCTGGAACTATTTTCTCTGATTTTAATCCTTAAGGACATGTGTTTGAATTGCTATGCAGAGGTATCACAAAGAAGTGATTAGGAGGTATGATGGATGCAAGAGGATTAGTCTCTATGCATTAAAAGATCCTACAAAACCTTACTTGGAATATTGGACTGCAATCATCACAATTATGGATGGCGTTCACTTGCAATGATTATCCTTTTAACTATTGTATGATGAGTCTTCCTCCACATCACAAATGCTATTAACAGGTTTAAACATGCTTCCAGATGGACAGGGTTTATGTGACCCCTCCACCTTGGGGAGGACTTGTACTTAACTGATCCTATCCTGAACGTTTTATCACCAAACCACATAACAGTGTTTAGCATGCGATGAAGATACATACTAGTTTTCTAGAAGGTTAGTTTTTGTGCTGTCATATTTACCAATTACCATGGCGGGTTTCACATTAAGGTGAATGCACTAACATATTTCTTCATCATGCTTGTTTTTGTTTCTGGAATAACAAAATCTTTAATTTCACAGATCCATTAACATTATAGTCTGTCTTCTAGAAAAAGTCCGTCATTTGCCTTTCTTCAAACTGAAATTGATTTCATCTCACTTTTCTTAACCACGTGAAGATATCAACTACTTGCATATGCCTTCAGTACAATATCTAGTCAGTTTTCCCTCCCCATATCATAGGCTTATTTTTAATTTCCCCATGTTATCTAGTTCCCAGAGATGTCTTGCAGCTCGACGGATCATGACAATTACTTGGCAATTTTCCATTCATCATATATCCTTTACAGTTACACTGTGTTCCCTCAAAAATAGAATCTTTTCAATCCTTTAAGCCATGTAGTTTTAAGCAGAACCAAGTCCGGACTCCAGCAGTAGTCCAGTTTCTGCTCGAACTTCTTCATTGAGGTCTTAGCCTGGGGACAGTATATAAGGTAAGTTGGAAACAAAGTTCAGGTTTCCTTCCTTTCCATTTTCGATAAGGTGCTACTTGGCTATCCATATGAATGGAGACCCCATTGAAAAGTCACCTAGAGGGGGGGGGGTGAATAGGTGACAATGCTAATCTAGTGAACTAAATGCGGAATTTAAAAACTAATTGCAATTACTATAATGATGCACACACAAGCAAGTACAAGATATAACAATTTGCACAAAGTAAAGAGAGAGAGAGAGAGCAAGAGTCAATGGATCAAGCGCAAACAAAGAGATATGTTCCGAGGTTCGAGCACCCAGCTCTACATCCCCGCCTTCGACACACGAAGGATTTCCAATCCACTAGCTTGTCCACTAAGGACTCCCACTAAGGGAACCTCCACCGAGGATTTGGGGCAATCACAATTACAAGGAGTTCCCAACTCCCCTCCTTACAAATACAACCTCTTCCTTGAGGCACAACTCCAATCCAACAATCTCAACCTCCTCCTTGAGGCAAGCACCAAACAATCACAACCTCCTCCTTGAGGCAAATTCCAAACCAATACAACAAACTCCCAATCACCAACCAATACAAGGATCACCTCTCAACAAGAGGGATACAACCCAAAGCACAAAGCTAAGAAAAGATTGGGTTACAACTTGGTGGTCACAACAACAACCACAAACAACTTCTTCTTCCCACACAAAATATCCTATAGATATAGATAGTAGATTTTTGCTCAAGTGTGGAGAAAATCAAAGGAATGGAAATCAGAAATCACAAAGAAAAATCCTTGGGAAAAACTGAAACAAAGATAGAGAAGTTCAATCAAAATCCTTTCCCAAAAACCCTTTCTTTGATTTTTCAAACCCTAACAAAAACACCAAATGTATTGTTCAATTTGAATCCAAAAACCTATTTTGATTGCAGCAAAAACACCTGAGAGAGTGGAAAAATTCGCACAAAAATTCTTAGAGAAAAACTCTTGCAAATGGGGTATTTATAGGCAATTATCAGAAAATAGCCGTTGACAGAAATTTGCCAGAAATAGCCTTCCGGTCGACCGGCCCGGTCGACCGTCCAACGGTCAATTTTTGACCGTTGGCAACTAACGGTCGACCGGCCCGGTCGACCGAATAATCCCGAGAGCAGACTATTCTGCTCCGGTCGACCGTCCCGGTCGACCGCTGACTGTGCCAGAAACGTGCACAGGTTTGTGCACGTCGTCGGTCGACCGTGACGGTCGACCGGCTACATGCGGTCGACCGTTACGGTCGACCGAACTAGCCTGGCAGGCAGCAAATAGGTCAGAAAACTGAGGTAAAAAAAATATTCCAATAAATCCCACAAAATCTCTAAAATTCCACAAAAATAGTTTTATCATTTTATATTGAAATGCAAACTTGTGTTAAAAATCCTAACACAAATTTCAAACATATTTGACTATTTTTGTGTCATAGAAATTTTGCCAAAAACCAAAAACCGTATTTTCTAAAACCTTGTATTTGAATAGAAAAATACACATTGTCTAAAACTCATCCATGATACAAAATATGATATTTAAACACTTTGAAGCATATTGTATATGAATAGAAATTCAATATACAAGAAACATATATATATCATGATTTTTGTCATTAAGTCCAAAAATATGTTTTGTTGTAAATACCAAAACATAAAACACATGGAATAGATTATCAAATAAAGTTTGTCTAAACAATTGAAGCATGCATGTATATAGAACAAATCTAATATACATAAACCATGTAAACTTGTTTTGATAAAAAATCTATTTATGAAAACCAAGATCGGTTAAACCTAAAACCGAAAATCAAAACATGAAAGGTGTGTGTTGTGAACTTGAGCTTATCATACTATTCTAATCTTTACAATTAGGATCTAAACCCAAACTAAAACTATGGATACCTAAGTCTTCTTGTAGAGCGCAATCTCCAAGCTAGAGCGCAATCTCCAAGTCGGCTCGATCCAAAAACTCTTGATTCACCGAGCAAGTGCAATGTATGATCTTTGATGCGCGGGCTCTTGAATCAACATGTGCAAGCTTCCAATACATCTTGTTGAAGCTAAACACCAACTAATATCTTGGTTAATGATCTGAAACTAAAATCACAAGATTATTAGTACACATAACTACATGAGTTAATCATCATCAAAACTAGAGTGGAAGGCCTTGGGCCAACAGACCCCTGTGCTGGATATGACAAGATGCTGGAATGATTCTCCCACATTGTTTTGTAGAGATGTTAACAAAGTCACATTTTCCAAACCAAATACGTTCCCATATCAGCTTCAAAACAGAGAGTGATATGACAATATCAACTCTTCGTATCTGAGTGGGTCAGATCCAGATTCCATATTGAAATGAGAATTTATCCTGATCCAGATTCAGATTTGTTTTTAAAGTAAAGGGAAGGTGATGTAGTTAGGCATCATCATCTATTTCCGGCAATCCTGAGCACCACGATCATTTCTTTCCCCATTTGATTATTTCTTGAATTTTTGTTGATTCTTGCTTCTTTTACTTGAGTTGTTTTCTTTCTTTGATCTTAGTTATTGGTTTTGTTTCATGCTTTAATGCTAGTTCTTGATTCAATTTCGTTCCATTTTTTGGAAATTTGTAGTTTAAGCTGCTCCATTTAGAAGATTTAGGGATTTGAAATAGATTGGAGGTTACGGATGAGATCCTCTAGTTTTTTGAATTTTTTTCTCTCTTTCTAGTTTTGGCAATCTTGCTAGTGCATTTCACATACACTAATAATTATTTAGTCTCTATTTTTGTTCTTGTATTTTTATTGATTTTTTTTTTTGTAATGTTACATTTCTTTTCTTTTCTTGGCCTTTATTTTATTTTATTCTATTTTAAGTTTATGTCACACCAGTTGGAAGAGAAATTTAGTAAAGAAATTTAATGGCTTTGAAATAGATAGGAGAGTGCAAATAAGATTCTTACTCGAATACATCGGTTTAATTCCTTGCAAGATTACTTTCATGAACCTTGACCTGGACTTAAGTTGTTCCCTCTCTTTTAGTTGTTTTTGTTGTTTTACAGGTCTTCTTAGTCCCTGATCATGATTGTTAGTTCTTCTTGCTTCTTTTAGAGTACATTTCAGGAAGTAATATAATTGAAGGAACATGATAGTGCCTTAGAGAATGAAAATGTAGAAGAAAGACGAAACCTAGAGAATAGCTATGTAAATAAATATATGATGGCTGCTCAAGACAAATTCTCGACCTATGAACCAAATTTCTAGGAGTTCGATCTTTGTTGTTTGGGATATTTCTACAACTTCAACACTGTATTGAGCATACTGCCATGTACTGTTGAAACATAAAATCTCAAGATCTTTTTTTCATTATTAAGTTAATCTAACTTTACGCCTTACACCATTATATTTAGAGAGATTTTGACAGGCTAATAGTTATCCTCTAGGCTCTACAGAGTAGTTGGCAAGAAACAGCTACAGGGTAATGCACCAAAGGTTATTAAACAGTGCCCAGGAAGCCTAGGATAGCTAGTTTTTTTACCCTTCAATTTTCAGGTTGCATCTCTCTTTGCGGGCTCTGGTTAAACACGTGCCAGATCAAAATTTCAAATTAGACAATTAGGTTTCAAATTAACATTAACTGTGCATGTCTACTTTTTAATCAAGTATCAATAACCATGGTTCGTTTGTCATCCTCAAAGTGATGTGCATGCAATTGCAATGTAGAGGTATCACAAAGTTGGAGATTGGAGGTTTCCATGAGAAAGATTGAAATTAATGTTGTGATAAGGTGCAGGGGCAGACCCATATACAGTCCAATATGGGCAGATGCCCACACTAGATTTTATAAAGTAATAGAATAATACATACAGTTTGTAATCTTTTTGTATATAATTTGATAAGGACATCACGCCATTCGATCAAGTCTATACGAGGAGACGACATGCCATCTTCATTTGGTCTTAGCTACTTTATTTTAGTTTCTTAGTTTAATTGCTTAGTTGTATTTCTTTTATGGGTATTTAGTATCGCATCGGTTATTTTCCAGAAGTACTCATCTTGTAAAGCCTATATAAGGGCTACCAGACCCCTACTTTGGAGGATGGAATGATTAAAACTTTTCTCAAATATCTAATTAAAGTTCTAGAGTTTATTTGCTCTTGAGTTTTGGATGTGAAGACCGTGCAAGGGGTGAAAACCCGTAATTCTATCTCGTTCTCAATTTCAAAATTTCAAAACCTAGTTTCGATTTGAAGGTGATTGCGCTCTAGGTCGTATTACATTATTTTTGGTATCAGGGCCTTGTTTCAATCCCCTTCAAATTTTTTCCTGTTTCAAATCCCTAGATCCAGTTCTAAAAAAAATACTGTAGCCAAATTTCCAAAATCCACTTCAAAAGTCCTAGAAAAATCTTTAAGAGCAATGTTTATCTTCTCTTTCCCACCTGATTCCCTCACAAGCCCTAACCCTAGGACTTCACCGCCGCACCATCACCTTCCGCCACCCTCCTCACTTCCACTGTCACCAGCATCGCCCACCAAGTCTCTGCCAACCACCACCACCACCTCCATCATCTATCACCACCACCGTCAAAGCCCACTGAAACCCAAATCCCCTTCCTCTCCCCCTCCTACACCAGATCCACCGCCTTAATCGACGAAGACGAAGCCAGTTCCTTGTTCATGCCTCTGGTGCGACAACACCCCCATCTCTACCTCACAGATCTAGCCCTCTCGTCATCGCTCTCGCCACCTCCTGCCACATCCGCTCAGATCTTGAGCTGCGTAGGTCAGATTCGATGCCCTAGAAGCTCCTTCAACCTCCTCCAACGTAACCCAGGTCTCGCCGGATGCTGCCATTGCCGGATCTCTCGTGTTGCCACTTTCGGAGACTTTAAATTCACCGCAGTCGTGCCTTCCGCGCCAGGGTTTGTCGTCGGAGCTCCATCCACCTCGCTTGCCGGCGAGGTCAATTCATGGATCACCTGCACCGGCGCTGAGGGCTTCTCAGCCCTAGCCTGAGATCGGGAGGAGGAATAGGGCTCTCTGTTGTGGGTTTACTTTTAAAACCCAACCCAAATCTTATTGGGTTTGGGATTTAAACCCACAGGCAGGTTGTCGGTCGGATCAAACCCCAACCCGATCCACTCATGGTTGTAGGTTTATTTTTAAAACCCCACCCCATCTCTTATTGGGTTTGGTTGAAACCCATAACTGAGATTGGGCCGAATCTAGCCGAAAATCGACCAGTCGTGCCCGTTGACATCACTCCTGGCGACAATGCTGACGTCATCACTGAGTTAACCCAGTGAGTCGACTACCCAATGTGATCTGACTCAGTCCAGAAGCAACTCAGCACTTCTGAAGGCCGTTCAGAGTCCGTTGCAAGTCCAAATCGAGCCGTTTTTAAAGCAGCGGACTCGTGACGACCACTACTTAGCGCCTACAGTAGTCACATACAGGTTTGAGCTTCGGTCGCCTCCCAGGTAATCGTTGAATTTTTTGTTCAGTTATTTCAGCCCTTTAATTGAGTTAGTTAATTCTTCCAATCTGTCGCAAGGTAGAACCTATTGACTGTTGCCCTCTAAATAGCGAGTTGTGTGATTCTGACCTTCAGTGGTAACCTAACTTGATATTAACTGTGCAACTAAATTAATTTGAATGTGTGATTACTTGACTTAATTTGGAATTAATTGTGTTAGCATGTGTGTTTTATCGCTGTCTCTTCATTATATTTGTTAATCACGTGTTAATCTACATAGCTTAGAATTAGTATTATTTATCATCGATCTAATCTCCGACTCTCCCGCATGCATTTCGTTTTAGGATTAGCTAAGAATTTGTATGCCTATTAGAAGTGGTAGAACTTTTTTGTAGGAGAAACTTCTGCACCAATGGACCCTAGCCTTCAGGATACACTTAACACAATCATTGATAAGATGGAAAAAATGGACCAACAACTACAAAAAGTTAGAGGCCAGGTGGATGTCAATTATAAGAATCTAGCAACTTGACTTGATAAGTTAGAAACCATTCGAAGGAGAGCCATGAAGGAGGAAAATTCACGAAATGACAGTAGGTCACTTAGGCGAGAGAGAGTTCAACCCCTCAATGATGCCCAGTATATTAAGAGCGTTAAAGTTGATGCTCCTTCCTTTGATGGGCGCTTGATCCTCAAGTTTATATAGACTGGCAGTTGGTCATGGATTGCTACTTTTGTTGGCATGATATTTCTGAGTTTAGGAAAATTCGATTTGCCATGATGAAACTAACGGAACAAGCTGGACAATATTGGGAAACTTGGAGAGAATGATGAGGTATAGAAGAGAAGGCCTGGTGGAGATTTGGGAAAGTATGAAAGAAAAGGTTATGTTGAAATACGTTCCACTGTCATTCAGACAGCAATTACTGGACAAGTGGAATAGATTGACTCAAGAAAATAAGTCAACCACCGATTACATTACTAAGTTTGATGAATATTTGAATCGGTGCGGAGCAATCGAGTTAGAATCCTCCGAACAGACCCTATCTAGGTTTAGGTCAGGTCTTAAGGATGATTACAACCGAGAGCTCATTGCTTGAGGCATACGACTCTAGAGAAGGCTTATCAGCTAGTCACTGATTTAAATGAGTCTGGAGGATCCTACTTTCATCGGACCGAGTTTAGAGACAACTCCAAGACCGCAAACACTAGCAAGCCAAGCTTTAGTCGATCCTTCCTTGCTCCGAGCAAACCTATCTCAAGCTCTTCGAGCATCAAACCATCCGGTTTTTCTAGTGCAAAATCAGCTACCTCCGAGAGGAGGACAACTAGTGAACCAGCAAAGGTCAACCTGCGGACTCAATGCTATAGATGTTAAGGTATGGACATCTTGCCAGTCAGTGCCCAAGTCAAACCAAAACTCTCTTAGTGAAAATTCCCATTGAAGATGTAGAAGAAGAGAATGATGTCGAAGTAGCCGTGCACCAACAAGACAACGATTCAGATGTCTCTGTCAAGAATATGAATTCAATGGCTGCAAACTGTGGGAGAGATGAACCGAACTTCCCGTTTAGACCAAACCCAGTTAGGTATAGTTAGGTGCAGCTTAGCCTAGCCTGAGTAACCCAACGACTGGAGAAGAACTGTCATTTTTCAGATTTGCACAAAAATTGAGAACAAGAACTGTAAGGTGATAGTGAATAGTAGCAGTTGCATTAACGTAGTTTCGTTGAAATTAATCACCACCTTGGGAATGAAGCCGGTGAAACATCTAAACCCCTACAAGGTTACATGGATCGACACTACGTCCATAAATGTTCAGGAGAGATGTCAAATTCTCATCCAATTTGCTACATACACATAATGTATGGTGTGACATACTTCCTATGAATGTTGGTCATATTATTTTAGGACAATCATAGTTATTTGATTTAAATGTGACCATATATGAACGTACTAATTAATGCTCGTTCATCCATAACATCAAGAAGGTGAAGCTAATGCCCAATCAACTGATACCCCCAAAACAAGAGAAAATGGTTGACAAAGGTAAAGAAAAAGTGGATACTCTAGTTCTTGAGAAGAAGAGTGATACGGAGAAAGGTAAGATGATAATGAGTTTGATTAGCCACAATCAAATTGAAAAGAATTTGAATGAGGGGCTTACTTGTTATGCACGCGTGGCTGATAGGCTGAGCCAAATATCGAGGTGCCGATTCTCGGACACATTACGCTAATCCTGGAAGAGTTCTCCGAGATTCTCCCAAAAGATCTGTCAGGTGAGTTGCCTCCCATAAGAGACATTCAACATGTCATTGACTTAGACCTAGGAGCAACTTTGTCAAACCTGTCTCATTTCAGAATGAACCCTGTCGAGACGCTGAGTTACAACGACGGGTAGGAGAATTACTTGACAAAAGTTTCATCAAAGAAAGTTTGAGCCCGTGCGCAGTTCTCATGCTTTTGGCGCCAAAGAAAGACGACACATGGCGTATGTGTGTGGATAGCCACGTAATAAACAGATCACTGTCAAGTATCGTTTTCTCATTCTCTGTCTTAATGATATGCTTGACTTGATGACATGTGCCACAATCTTCTCCAAGATTGGTCTTAAGAGTGAAAACCACCAAATTAGAATTTAACTGGGGGATGAATGGAAGACTGCGTTTAAAACTAAGGACGGGTTATATGAATAGTTGATCATGCCCTTTGGACTGTCCAGTGCTCCTAGCACCTTCATGAGAGTGATGACTCAATTGTTTCGACCATTTATCGGTAAATTCGTAGTGGTCTTCTTTGATGATATACTGATTTACAGCCGAATTCAGGAGCAACACGTAGACCATCTAAGGCATGTCCTTCGCACACTCCATGCTGAGAAGTTTTACGCAAATTCAAAAAAATGTGCTTTCTGTACAGACATGATTATCTTCTTAGGATTCGTTGTTTCTTCCGAGAGTTTTTGCGGACTCTGAGAAGGTGAAAGCATCACTGAGTGGCCGCAACCCCGAACAATTAGGGAAGTCCAGAGTTTTCACGGGGTAGCCACTTTTTACCGTTAGTTTATGAAGAACTTTAGCGTTATTATGACACCTATAACCGACTGTTTAAAGGGTGAAGGATTTCAGTGGACTCCTGCCGCCACCAGTGCTTTACCAATATTAAGAGAATGATGACCGAAGCCCCCGTTATGCGTCTTTCAAAATTTTTAAAGGTATTTGAAATAGCATGTGACACATCAGAGCTAGCGATAGGTGGTGTATTGAGTCAAGAGAACCATCACGTCGCCTATTTCAGTGAGAAGTTAAATGATGTTTGATAGCAGTACTCCACGTATGATAAGAAATTTTATGTGATTGTGCAGGTGTTGCGCTATTGGAGACATTACCTGATATCACAGAGGTTTGTGCTGTATTCGAATCACGAGACGCTGAAATATCTCAACTCTCAAAAGAGACTAAATGTGCGACATAGTAAGTGGGTGGAGTTCCTCCAGGACTACACGTTTGTCTTCAAGCACAAGGCAGGAGTTGAAAACAAGGTTGCTGATGCGCTCAGCCGGCATGTTATAATTTTGGTAGCTATGAGCGCAGAAGTGACTGGGTTTGAGAGATTGAGAGAGGAGTATGAATCGTGTCCTGACTTTGGAGAGATATACGTCGCGTTACGGGACGGGTCTGTTCGAGAGATGGACGGATTTTTGTTACAAGATGGATATCTTTCAGGTTCCGTAAAATTTGTATTCCTTGTACGTCCATCAAGGACTTTCTTTCTTGGGAGGTGCATGCAGGAGGTCTAGCTGGACACTTCAGCCATAACAAGACGATTGAAGCTGTTGAACACAGGTTCTACTGGCCGAGCTCAGTGTTTTAAATATTGAATATCGGTGATATACCGGTCGGCATAATTATATACCAGATACCGAATACCGGGCGATATATCACAATATGTTACTAAATACCGGTTGATATATCAATAGTCAATACATATGAGACATTATTAAAAGAAATAAGTTATTATCTAAACATCATATAAAAACATCATTTAAATACCACAATGAACATAGAATAAAATAAAACGATCTCTCAAGAAAAAATAATAATTATCCAAATAAGTAACTATATCGGCCGATATATCAGATATTTCATCTCGGATATCGGGCGATATATCGGCCACGTGGCGATATATCGGCCCATATCGGTTCAAAAATGATATCCGGTAAATTTTTGCACTTATTGTATCGTTTTGGATAAAATACCGGGTATCTCGGCCGATATACCGGTATATCGGCCGATATTTAAAACAGTGGCCGAGCTTGAAGAAAGATATTGCTAGGATCGTTGGCCAGTGTCACACGTGTCAATTGGCCAAACAACAAAAATAGATTGCTGGACCCACATACTTCTCCCTGTACCCAATTGCTCCTGGCAAGACATGAGCTTAAATTTCATATTAGGATTACCAAAAATACAGAAAAAATATGACTCTATCCTAGTAATGGTTGGCAGATTCTCCAAAATGGCTCACTTCACTCTGTGTTTTAAAACATCAGATGCATCCCAAGTAGCTGCCTTTTTCTTTGATAATGTCATCAATTGCATGGGTTGCCTAAAATCATGGTGTCTGACAGAGACGTTAAGTTTGTTAGCTATTTTTAGCAAACGCTATGGCACAAAATGGGAACCAAACTGAAATTATCGACAACTTTTCATCTATAAACTGATGGGCAAATCAAGATAGTCAATCGAACTCTAAGAAATCTCCTTAGGTGTTTAGTTGGGGAAAACTTGAGAAATTGGGATCTGATCTTGCCTATGACCGAATTTACATACAATAGTTCTGTCAATAGGATTATAGGTCTTGGTCCATTTGAAGTAGTAACTGACTTTAAACCTAGGCAGCCAATTGACTTAGTTTCCATGGCCCATCATCATTTTAGGGTGTTAGATTCTGCTTCAGCATTTGCTTCTCATATACATGCACTATATGAGGAGATCAGAGAGAAGATGATAATAAATAATGCGAATTATAAAGCTTCTGTTGATTTATATCATAGATTAAGAACATTTAATGTTAGTGACTATGTGATGGTCTGCATAAGACCCGAATGGTTTCCTTTGGGAACCGTGAAGAAACTATACACGCGAAGCGTAGGACCATTCCGAATCCTCAAGAAGATCAATTCAAACGCTTATGTGGTGGATCTCTCACCAAATTTTGGTATCAGTTGCACTTTTAATGTTGAGTACTTAGTCCCATATAAAGGTACTTTTAATACCCCTTCTGATCTATTCATGGATGAGCCTACCCAGGACCCTCTTTCTGAGAGCCCCTCACTATCTCCACTTCCCCCAAAATTATCCTTTGCAACAGAAAATATAGATTCTATTTTGGATGATCAGATTGTCTCTATCAGAGAAGGAGAAATGTGATAGACGCTATCTCATTAAGTGGAAGGGAAGACCTGATTCAGTTGGATTACTGAGGAGGATTTCTGGCAGCTTGATCCTGATCTGTTGGAGCAGTACCACAGCCAGCGATAATCTCCTACCATACATCTGATAGGTTCGAGCTTTTCCTACCAGGAGAAATGATGAGGACATCACGCCATTTGATCGAGTCTATATGAGGAGACGACGTGCCGTCTTCATTTGGTCTTAGCTATTTTATTTTAGTTGCTTATTTTAGTTACTTAGTTGTATTTCTTTTGTGGGTATTTAGTACCACATCAGTTACTCATTCTGTTAAGCCTATATAGGGGATACGAGACCTCTACTTTGGAGGATGAAATGATTAAAATTTTTCTCAAATATCCAGTTAAAATTTTAGAGTTTATTTGCTCTTGAATTTTGGGTGTGAAGCCTGTGCAAGCGGTGAAACCCGAAATTCTATCTAGTTCTCAATTTCAAATTTTCAAAATCTAGTTTCGATTTGAAGGTGACTGCAATTTAGGCCGTATTACATCATAATCTCTTCTTTTTAGATCATTTTTACTAGCATAAAGACACTTTTGAACCTTAGCTCAAGTGATAACTTATAAATCTAAGTTATTGGAGGTCACAAATTCAAATTTTAATGGGTGCAATATTATTTTTTATTTTTTATTTTCTTTCTTATCATATTGCATTTACGCTTATATTGAAATTTTTATAACATTTACGCCCACACTGAAAAAGCATCCTCTGTCTGCCACTAATAAGGTGTAAGCTTTTGGAGACCAAGGTCTACTGGAACTTAGAACCTCTACATTGTGATTTCAGTTTCTGTGTGATTTCAGTTTCTGTTTGATCTTTCTTTTGCTGCTTCTAATTTCTATTTGTGTCTAGTTCTTCCAGATAGTTATACTGCTGGGTTCGGGCTCATAGAATCGCTTTGTAACTCTTATATTTTGAGTATTACACCAGTAACTCCTTTATTTAGTTTATTTGAGATGGACCTTAAATTTCCCTAACATGTGCCTTTGGTTTGTTATATTTTCTCGCATGATGAATTTGTTCTCTCTTCAATTGATTTGCAGCATAGTCATCTACCATTCGGCCACAATCTGAAATCACTGGTTACTCTCGGAGCTTGGAAGATAAAGAACCATCATTCTTAAACTGACATCAGATAATAGTAACAGTAGCAATGAGGCAATTGGATCCGATACGGTTCTCATAGAGAGAGTGTTTGAAAAAGCCAGGAAATTAGAAGAGCTGCTGAGTCAAGATTATAATATTTCGGAGAATGATGAGATAGGCATGAACCTTTGATTTTTGGAATCAGACCTTCGAGCAGCATTATCAACTTTGAAGAAGGAAGAAGACCTTGAAGTTGCTGAGCAGAGGATTTTGCTTGAGCAAGCCAAAGTAGATCAGACAAAGCAGGACTTGGAGCAAAGAGAGCAAGAAATAGCTGTTGCAGTTGTCAAGCATATGCAAATTGAGGACGATCTGAAGAATGCTAATTGCAACCTAGCCTCTCAATCCAGGCAGATCAAAGATCTGAAGCTTCTGGTCAAAGACCAAAGCAAGAAGGTTGCGATCTCACAATCCTCTCTTTCTCTGAAAGAAGATGAAATGTTTAAACTAACAGATGAACTTAAGGAGAAGGACAAGGAGGCAGAGATCATAAATTCAGAGTTTGAGATGAAGAAGCAGCTCTTGGATGAAGCCACAGATGTAACACCCGGTACCTAATAACCTCAAATTAACACTCATAATTTTTAATTAGTAAACTTTGTATATTAATTAGCCATCCACCTTTCTAAAAGAAATTAATAAGTAAGATTTTCTCTAGAGTTATGTATATTGACACAAGTATCATGATTTTGTGTACATGGTATGGGTACACTGCTAATACTAAAGTATATATTGGTATAATACTTATAGTATTTTCTTTTGTAAAAGTCAACAGAAATACCATATATTCTTTTTTTAAAATTTCATAGTTAGTGGAGGGATTAGGTATGCATGGGAGGAGTAAATCAAGGGCCATGATGCACTTGGGGAAATTGGAACCATGACAAACTTGTAATTAATTTGGTTTGTGGTTACCAAAGCCAGGATGAGAAAAAATTTCTGTCTTCCCTTCTTCCCCAAAGAGAGAGATACTCCATACCTGAAACCTTAGAGATTTACCCCTCCTAGAAAATCCAAAGATCTCTCCTCTTTCTCTCTTTCTTCTTTTCCTTCTTTCATTTTTTTCTTCTCTCCTCCAAAATTCATAGAAAGGAGGGAGGGAGGGCTGCCAGGCGCAGCCGCACCCATCTCGGCCGCGCCCAGCACAGCCGTGACCAGGCCGACTGCGATCGGTCTTGGCCGCGCCTAGGGAGGGGGGCCCGCGCACAAGGGGAGGAGGGGGGCTTCTTGCTAGGGCTAGATCCAAGATTTGGGTGGTAAACTTCAGATAAAATCTGAACTTTTTGGGCTTAAATTCACTCTCAAGTAAGGTAATTTTCTGATTGAAATTTTCAGAAAATAAATCCAATTAAATAGCGTGTAACCCTCATGTTCTTGATGGTGTTAGCGTTAGAAATTTACATTCATGTTTTCCTTGTATAGTGTGATTGTTTGGACACAATACGAGTGAGATCTAGCCATTTTCAACTCTTGAAAAAGGTGAGTAAACTTAGAAACTCTTGGGATAGAGATGAGTAAGATAAGAATACTTCATAACTATTTTTGTAGGTGCCATGAATTCAATTATGAAAATTAATTCGCTGTTTTTTGTGAATTTTATAAAGAGAGAGATTCTAGTGCGTGGTCTATAGTAAATGTTTATATTGGTGTATAGCTTCGTATGTTAGGGATGTCGCGGTATGAAAGTGTGGTTACTTAGTATGTGATGCTTTTAAAGCTCAAGTTAATAGGAAGTTCTAAGTAAATTCTAATAATATGTATTCCTAATTTTCTAGGGAGTGGACTGTGAGCGAAAGTTGAAACTATGAACCGGTTATGGATAAGAAGAGTAGGATGATACTTGTGGCGTGTAATTGTGTACACTGCATTGTTGTGCGTAGCGATCAGGGGGAACACAACAACCACCCTTGAGGAATCCGCCTGGCGGAGACTCGATGAAGCCGGAGAAACAACACAACAGGAACATCAACCAATAGAGAAAAGCAATCAACACACAAATTTAACGAGGTTCGGCCAACGTGCTTAAGTCCTCGGGGCAAGGGAGAGAGATTTTATTGATTCAACAATCAATACAACTAATACAAGAGAGAACTTGAAGAATTCTTGGAGATATTTCTTGGGATTCTTAGCGATACAATACATGAGACCTCTAGCCTCTATTTATAGCCACAGAGTCCCTGAATTTATGGAAATCCAGGTTGGATTCAATCCCATCCAGAAAAGGAATTCGAATCCTAAAAGGAAAGTTAAACGCGCCTGTCGGTCGACCGGTCGGTCGACCGGCCCGGTCGACCGCGCCAACCGAGACTGGCCTGCTTTCAGTCGGTCGACCGGCCCAGTCGATCGCTCCTTCCTGTGCACGCTCGTGCACACCGGTCGACCGGGCGGTCGACCGGCCTCCTCCACCGGTCGACCGAGAGATCGACCGGGAGCACTTCTGGCCTGCTCCATGCGCCGTTTCTCGCTCCTTTGTCCGTCTGATTTATGTGCTACCTTCTTCCATCTCCTCTATCTCCTCTCTCCCACAATTCTCCACCTCGGTGAAGATTTTTCAAATCTGAGCGATCTCCAACGAACTCCAGTCTATCACATGGCGAAATCGACACACGCTCTCGGCGAAATCGACACACGCTCTCGGCAAAATTGACACACGATCTCGGCTTGCGCGCTCCGGACGAAATCGGCACACGATCTCGGCGAAATCGACACACGATCTCGGCTTGGAATCTGTAGCTCAGCTATCCATTGGAATTGCACCACACATGCCTTCCCTACACTTCACTTTAGGAGAACTTCTATACATGTCGATCACCGAACGTGGCTCCAACTCAACAACTACATGACCTCACGAAGAACTCATCATTCTAGCCAACACTGACTCTCCAACTGACTAACTCTATTTAGTCTTCATGTCTTCAGCTGACGGTCCAATCAAGTCTGAGTAGAGCACACCGAACACCATCATCGGCTTCAACAATTGGATGCACACCCCTCCTATGCAAGCTCAACGTCTTCTCACCAGAAGATCAATCTGTTCATCGAGATCACAAAACTTCACCTCTATGTGAAGCCCAACTCTTCACCTCTACGTGAAGTCCAACCGGCCACAACACTTCACCTCTATGTGAAGTCTCTCCACCTCTACGTGAAGCTCCAATCGGCCACAACTCTTCACCTCTACGTGAAGTTCCAATCAGCTTCTTGAGAACCCAAACAGCTTCATACGAGTTGCATCACCAAATGGCTGCGCCTTTACGGCTGCCTACGTACCTTGCCTAAGGGATCAAGCCAACCGTAGTTCATTCAAATGAGCTCCATCAAGCTCAAGGACTTGTACCTGAATCTGCAGCAGCGAACCTATCTGGCTGAGTCATATGAACCTCCTCACGACCATCATGGAGAATAACGGTCTTCAACTTGAGCTTGTCGCGATCACAAGCTTGAGATTCATGCTTCTTTACCCACGAGCGTGATTTTACCTTGGTTTCAATAGCTGCAAACAGCTGGACATTCTCATCAATGTCTTCAACCTGTTCAGCATCAACCTTGGCTACATGATCTTCACATGGTGTCACATCCGGTGAAGTCTTCACTAATGCCGAACCAACTGGAGATGGTGGAGTAGCATTAACCTCCACCTGCTACGATACTTTCTTGGTCTCCGTCCTCTCCACCTGCTGAGAGACGGTAGACTTCAACACTGAAGTCTCATCAAATGTGACATGCCTACTCAACACGATCTTCTTATTTTCGGCGTCCCACAACCTGTTGCCATTCATATTCCTTTTGACACCCAAAAACACAAACATCTTTGCTCGCGGATTCACCTTGCCATCTTTGGCACTGAAGTAGGTCGGACTTCCAAATTCCCGTAGCAAACCATGATCTTGAGTAGTTTTCCCAGACCAAATTTTCAATGGAGCTTCACCTCCTATCGCAGTCGATTTATTTATGAGAGGCTAGCATACACAATCGTCTCAGCCCAAAACGATTTGTCTAATCTTGCATTAGACAACAACCAGCGAACCTTCTCCAGCAAGGAACGATTTACTTCCTTAGCCAACCCATTTATACCTTTTGTGAAGTAAGTACAAATATCATTGTTCTGGCCAAACCGTAGGAATTGGTTCATGTCTCTTCCAACATTACCAATCTGTAGCTCCTTGATCTTCCTACCCATCTGCTTCTCCATTCTTCCTTTCCACTTCACCAACATATCTAGGGCTCACCCCTTTGTCTCATGGGATATATCCAACAATGCGTAGATAAACTATCAACAAAAGAGACAAAGTACATGTGACCTCCAAGCGATGCAGTCTTAGTAGGTCCCCAAACGCTTACGTGAACACAATCAAGAAGACCTTCTGAGCGGTGAGTACTGGTGCTGAATTTCACCTTCTTCTTATCCAGAACGCTGTGTTCACCTCCCAAGTTGCAGGTAGCAACACCTTCCAATGATCCCTTCTTTATAGGAGCTCGCAAAGACCTTTCACCTCCATGTCCGACCTTCACTTGCCAGACTTTCGTATAACCATCATCTGAAGAACTAGAAGTCTCCACCTGACCTGTAATCGTACTATCCTTCAAGTAGTAGAGATTGTCCCGGCGGACGCCCTTCATCATCACCATCGAGCCTTTGATCATCTTGAGAACACCATCTCGAACAGATAACACCAGACCCAATGCTTCCAAAGCACCAACAGAGACAAGATTCTTTTTGAGTTGAGGTACATACCTCACCTCCTTCAATTCTCGTACTATCCCATCATCCATCTTGATACGGACTGTGGCCATCCCTTCTATATTACACGGATGGTCATCACTCATGACCGTGTAACATCCATCCAGCTTCTCAAAGCTAGAAAATCAGGCCCTGTTCGGGCACACATGATAGGTGGCTCCGCTATCCAAAATCCACTCAGTATTATCTGAGTTACAAACAGTAGGGGTAGTAACAGAGAGAGAATACCGATGAGTCCGAGTCTGATCCATCTGCCTGTGAGGTACTGCCTTGAGCACTGACCACCTTTGCAAGATTTGCCTCAGTCTTAGACTCCACCTTCTTACCTTTGGCCTTCGGGCATTCAGCTTTCCAGTGTCCTAGTTCCTTGCACAAGGCACACCGATTCTTCTTCAGATTTCTGAAGCCTGATCTGGACTTTAATCTCCCCCGATCGTCTCTTCCCTTCTTATTGGAACTTCTGCCTCTTATCTTCAATGCCTCTGATGTTGTGCTTTCCGAAGAAGACAGTCGGTCCTGTCTCCTTGCTTCATAACTCACAAGTGCAGCAGACACCTCATCGTAGTTAAGGGATTGTCTTCCATATAGAAAAGTAAGAGTAAAGGCCTCATACTCTTCCCTAGGAAGAGAGTTCAAAAGAATTACCGCCTTATCCTCTTCACTAGTCTCCACATCCATATTAACTAGATCTGTAAGAAGCTTCGCGTAGCGGTTCAAGTGTTCATTGACGGAGCATCCTCTTTGCATCTGAAACCCATAGAGCTTACTCTTCAACTGCAATCGCGATTCTATGCTCTTCGTCAGATACTTCCTTTCCTGGATCTCCCACAGCTGCCTCGCAGATGTCTCATGCAACATCTGATACTTGATGTCTTGTGTTAGACAAGACCTGATCAAGTCACACGCCGAACGGTTCATCTTGTCCCAATCTTCTTCCATCGTTGATGCACGCTTCTTCTCTAACCGTAGAGTGTCTTCGAGGTTTGATGCCGTCAGCGCATCCATAACCTCACACCTCCACATACCAAAGTTGTTCGTCCCGTTGAACTTCACCACATCAATCCTTGGATGTGGATTCTTGGATCTCACCGATGTACTTTTTCCAGCCATCTTCTCAACTGATTCCTCAAACCAATGTGAAACAAACGGAGTTAGATAAAACAAACTAGATAAAGACAGGATCTTTACCTCCACGCGAAACCTTCGAAGAGTTTTCGAAGCAATCTACTCCACCAACTTGATTCCTCGAGCAATCTTCACACGCTGTTCTGAGATCGACACACGGTCCCACAGACAGTCCCAACTCTGATCCGAGATCGACACACGATCTCCGCCAATCAGCAACAGATGCTCTTGAATCAACAGATGATCCCACGATGAACCTGGGATGCTCTGATACCACTTGTTGTGCGCAGCGGTCAGAGGGAACACAACAATCACCCTTGAGGAATCCGCCCACCTGGCGGAGACTCGATGCAGTCAGAGAAACAACCAACACAACAGGAACATCAACCAATAGAGAAAAGTAATCAACACACAAATTTAACGAGGTTCGGCCAATGTGCCTACGTCCTCGGGGCAAGGGAGACTGAGATTTTATTGATTCAACAATCAATACAACTAATACAAGAGGGAACTTGAAGAATTCTTAGAGATATTTCTTGGGATTCTTAGGGATACAATACATGAGACTCTAGCCTCTATTTATAGCCATAGAGGCCCTGAATTTATGAAAACCCAGGTTGGATTCAATCCCATCCAGAAAAGGAATTCGAATCCTAAAAGGAAAGTCAAACGCGCCTGTCAGTTGACCGGCCGATCGACCGACCCATGCCACGGTCGACCGGCCCAGTCGATCGCGCCCAACCGAGACTGGCCTACTTTCAGTCGGTCGACCGGGCCGGTCGACCGCTCCTTCCTGTGCACGCTCGTGCACGCCGGTCGACCGGGCGGTCGACCGCCTCCTCCACCGGTCGACCGGGAGATCGACCGGGAGCACTTCTGGCCTGCTCCATGCGCCGTTTCTCGCTCCTTTGTCGTCCGATCTCTGTGCTACCTTCTTCCATCTCCTCTATCTCCTCTCTCCCACACGCATAGTGTTGTGGAGGGTTATGTATATATATACATAGTAATATATAGATTGTATGTATGTACATTAGTGTACGTGCTTGTATTATTACTCCTTTAGAATGTTAGAAATTTGGGGAGGTGAAATTGTCTTCATTAATGTATTCTAGATATGGGAATGACTTATCCATATTTATTATTCACTTTATGTATATATGCTCACACTTGCATAGAAAGAAGGGGCCGACGGGAGCCGATAGGAGGAGGTGGGGAGACAGTGTGAAACTAATTATATATATATATATATATATAGAAGGAAGGGGCCGGCGAGAGCCGATAGGAGGGGGAAGACGGTGTGAAATACTTGTATTATATATAATGAAGGAAGGGGCTAGCGGGAATCGGTAGGAGGGGGAAGACGGTGTGAAAATTTCTTATATATTATATATTGAAAGAAGGGGCCGGCGGGAGCCGGTAGGAGGGGAAGGTGGAGTTACAAATTGATGCATTCATTTAGGTTTATGATTATAATATTTGTGTGGGTTCAATATTGAGAGGTGGTGCATGTGCTATGTGCATGTATAAATATAAAGTGTGATATCTTTATTATTAATATAGTGTGGGGGCATAGTCAAGGTGAATAAAGAGTAAGAACTAAGCTTTTCTACATGGCAAACCATGGCATAACCACCCTCACAATACTTATAACCATATAAGTAAGTATAACCTTTCCTATTAAGTTAATCTATTGAAAATTTTACAACACATATACATGAATTTTCTAGAGATAATGGTTTACTCACTGAATTGTCAAGCTCACTCTATTTCTTAACATCATTGTTTTAGGTCATGACAAGGGTAAGAGACTGGCGTAAGATGGGGTGGGATTTGTGTGAAAGTAGTTGGAGCAATGGCATCATAAACTTTTCTTTACATTTTGCTTGTCTTTTCTTTTAAATCTTCTGCCCATTTTGGAGTCTTCATGTATACAAGTGAAGGGGAAAACATGTTCATGTGTTTATGATCTTTAAGAATGGTACAACGTCAAGTAATGAAAACTCATGAAGTGTTATTTGCTCCTTTTGTGTTTAAGAAAGCATTATGTAAGCTCAACTTAATGGATTCTCATGAACTATCTTATTAAGTGTTGTATGTATTCTTGTTAGGCATGCTATGTTGGAGATGGTATCATGGAAAGCCAAGACTTTATCTTGTATTGATAGGATTTTCCATTTAAATGCGTGGGTGTTGCTTGGGGATATACATTGTGAATGTTGTTAAGATTGAAGGTGAGCCTTGAATGCCCTAAATTATGCATATTGTATTCAGACAAGAGGCAAGTTCTAAAGAAAATGCTGTCGAAATTTCGAACAATCATTTGATGAATTATTACATATTCTGCCTTATTGTTAAAGGTTCAATGAATGTAGTTATATCTAGGACCGTTACAATAGAAGTCATCAGAAAGCAAGAAGGAAATCCTAGGGGAGCTTCAGAGAGAGGTAAGGGAGAAAAAAAACATGATCTGGCCAGTCTTGTCAACTGATAGAAGTGGAACAAGAGAGGCTAAAAAATCCTGGAGGCCGACTTAGAAAAGCAGACTGTGGAGTGGCTATCCGCACGAGAAGAATTGAAGGCACCGGCAGAGCAAGCATCTGAGCAAATGATTGCTGTGAAGGAGACTGGCGAGGACTTTAAAAGAGTGAGAGCACTTCTATCTGATTTAAGGTCCGAACTGATCTCAGCACAGAAATCTCTTGCTTCTTCCCAGAAGAAAATGGAGGACCGAGAACTGTTGCTTGAGAAAAAAGTGGCAGAACTTTGTGAACAGAAACTTCTAGTAATGTCATATGCGAATAGTTTGAAGGATGCTGAACTGCAAGTCAAGAGCGAGAGAACAAAGATGAAAGATGCATCAGTGCAGATTGCTATCAGATGCAAGAACGCTGATCATACATTCAAAAGAGAAGGTACATAATGAGAGAACAACTTTGGAACAGCGAACACAAGAAATAACCTCTCTTAGAAAGGAACTCCAACAGAGAGAGCATGAGTATAGTGATGCACATAATCTCTTACAATTGAAAGAATCTGAGCTGGTGGAGGCCAGGCTTGAAATCCAGCATATGGAATCTGAGCTGGTTTCTATCCAGCTGATCCTGCAAGAAAAAGATGCTGACCTTTTGAAGGCCCAAGCTGCATTGGCTGAAGTTCACAATGATATTGTAAACCTACAAAAATTAATGAGCAGCAAAGAGCATCAACTCATCCAAGCTACCTTGAGACTAAGGGAGAACGAGGAACGTATGTTCACCATGCAACATGAGTTTAGATGACACAAAGATCAAGTTCCCTGAAGCAGTATCTTTAATGGAGCAACTAGCCCAACTGCAAGGCAAGCTTCTTGTTTCAGAAAAAGATGGAGGCATTGACAGAATCTGCCCTGAACAGATGGAAGAAGAAACTTTGTGCATTGACAGAATCTGCCCTGAACAGATGGAAGAAGAAACTTTGTTACCTGAGATAAAACAGGAGCAGCTAGAGGCTGAGTTCAAGACGGTCAATGATTTACTCGAGAAGGAAATGGACTTGCCCACTGCTCAAAGAGTTCTGACTGCCAAGGAAGAGGAGCTCAATGATTTTGTTAGAAGGTGGGAGGCAAGGGATGGAAAAATGGAGAAAACAGTAGTGCTGTTGGAAGATGCTGATGACCTTAAGCAACTTTACAACCTTCCTCAAGATAGAAAAGAAGGAGAAAAACGCTTATTTGTGTAATGACAAGATACCACTAGCTATGGTTCTTGGTTGTATATATATACACATATTGATCATATGTGTACACTGATTTAGGAGAAACAATAGGAAATATTGATTGAGAGAGAGAACGAGAAACACATGGTGCATGCGTCCCATGAGTCCCATGTGTTCTTATCTTCATGGAGAGATTTTAGGATCTGATTGATTTCATGAAGGATTTCTTTCATATGGATCACATGTTTCACATGAGTCACGCGTTATCATTGATATCTCTAACACCCCCCTCCTAAGCGAAGCGGGTTCGAAAGAATCGAGAGCTTGTTTTTCAGTATAGAAAACCTTAGTGAGCTCAAAGGCTTAGTAAGGATGTCTGCTAGTTGGTCTTTAGTGCTCACAAAGCAAACATTCAGGACTTCATTGCGACATAGTCCCGCACAAAATGAATGTCAATCTCAACATATTTGGAGCGTGAGTGACAAATAGTTTTGACTGAGAGATATATTGCACCGAGGTTGTCACAAAAAACTATTGGGGGAGATTGCGGAAGTCCAAGCTCACGAAGTAATGACTGCAACCAAACGACCTCTGTTGTAGCGTTGGCCACGCCTCTATACTCTTTCTCAGTGTTGGATCGTGCCACAGTGCACTGCTTCTTCGAGCTCCAAGAAATGAGATTTGTATCAAGAAAGACACAATAGCCACTGGTAGATTTTTGATCATCGATCGACCCCGCCCAATTTGCATCGGTGTAAGTAGTAAGTTGTACCGAAGAATGACGAGAGAGAAAAAAGTCATGTTGAATGGTAGATTTGAGATAACAGAGGATCTGTTTTACAACGCTCTAATGTTCATCGGTTGGAGCTTGCATGAACTGAGCGACCTTGTTCACCGAGAAAACAATATCAGGTCTGATAAAGGTTAGGTATTGTAGAGCCCCAACCGTACTTTGATAGACAAAGAAGTTAGAGAGAGGTATGCCAACAATCTTGGAGAGCTTACATGAAGTAGCCATAGGCGAGCTGACGGGCTTGACGCCATCCATCTTGAGGTAGAGAAGCAAGTCACGGATGTACTTCTGTTGAGAGAGAGACCTGAGGTGACACTCCACGCCCAAGAAATAGTACAGTGGGCCGAGGTCTTTTAATGAGAACTCCTAGTCTAGTTCATGAATAAGACGAGTGACAGCCCGTAAGTCATTGCCTGTGATGATGATGTCGTGCACATAGATAAGGACCAGAAGATCTGTCCTGACTCGTCTGAGGAAGAGAGACGTGTCGGACTTAGAGCCCACAAAGCCCATTGTGACTAGATAACAGCTGAGGTGAGAAAACCAAGCGCGTGGAGCTTGTTTGAGGCCATAGATACTGCGTGAAACTTGCATACATGATTGGGACGAGCGAGATCGATGAACCCCAAAGGTTGTTCCATGTAGACCGTCTCAGTAAGAAAATCATACAAGAAATGCATTATTCACATCCAACTGTTGAATAGACCAGCTCTTGGAGACGACCGTGTCTCGAGAAGAAAACATTGCCTTACCCAAGATAGAAAAATGGAGAAAACGAAAGCAGTGTTGTTGGAAGATGCTGATGACCTTAAGCAACTTTACAACCTTCCCCAAGATAGAAAAGAAGGAGAAAACAACTTATTTGTGTAATGATAAGATATCACTAGTCATGGTTCTTAGTTGTGTATATATACATATATTGATTACATGTGTACACTGATTTAGGAGAAACAATAGGAAACATTGATTGAGATAGAGAATGAGAAACACATGGTACATGAGTCCCATGTGTTCTTATCTTCATGGGGAGATTTTAGGATTTGGTTGATTTAATGAAAGATTTCTTTCACATAGATCACATGTTTCACATGAGTCACATGTTGTCATTGATATCTCTAACACATCCTCCGAAGTGAAGCGGGTTCGAAAGAACCGAGAGCTTGTTCTTCAGTATAGAAAACCTTAGTGAGCTCAAAGGCTTAGTAAGGATGTCTACTAGTTGGTCTTTAATGCTCACAAACCAAACATGCAGGACTCCATTGGTGACATGGTCCCGCACAAAATGAATGTCGATCTCAACATATTTGGAGCGTGAGTGACAAATAGTATTGACCGAGAGATATGTTGCATTGAGATTGTCACAGAAAACTATTGGGGGAGATTGCGAAAGTCCAAGCTCACGAAATAATGACTGCAACCAAACGACCTCTGTTGCAGCGTTGGTCATGCCTCTACACTCTGCCTCAATACTGGATCGTGTCACAGTGCACTGCTTCTTCGAACTTCAAGAAATGAGATTTGTACCAAGAAAGACACAATAGCCACTGGTGAATTTTCGATCATCGATTGACTCCGTCTAATCTGCATCGGTGTAAGCAGTAAGTTGTACAGAAGAATGGCGAGAGAGAAAAAGGCCATGCTGAATGGTAGATTTGAGGTAACGGAGGATCTGTTTTACAGCGCTCCAATATTCATCAGTTGGAGCTTGCATGAGCTGAGCGATCTTGTTCACCAAGAAGGCAATATCGGGTCTGGTAAAACTTAGATATTGTAAAACCCCAATCGTACTTTGATAGACAAAAAAGTCAGAGGTTTGCCAACAACCTTGGAGAGCTTACATGAAGTAGCCATAGGCGAGCTGACGGGCTTGACAACATCCATCTTGAGCCGGAGAAGTAAGTCACTGATGTACTTCTGTTGAGAGAGAAAGAGACCTGAGGGTGTACGGTGACACTCCACGCCCAAGAAATAGTGCAATGGGCCGAGATCTTTTAATGAGAACTCCCAGTCTAGTTCATGAATAAGACGAGTGACAGCCCGTGAGTCATTGCCTAAGATGATGATGTCATCCACATAGATAAGGACCAGAAGATCTGTCCTCATTTGTCCGAGGAAGAGAGGCGTGTCGGACTTAGAACTCACAAAGCCCATTGTTACTAGATAATAGCAGAGGCGAGAAAACCAAGCCCACGGACTTGTTTGAGGCCATAAATACTGCGGTGAATCCTGCATACATGATTGGGACAAGCGATATCGATGAACCCCTAAGGTTGTTCCATGTAGACCGTCTCAGTAAGAAAACCCTGCAAAAAATTCATTATTCACATCCAACTATCGAATAGACTAGCCCTTGGAGACGACCGACTGCACACGGTACGGATAGTGATCGGTTTGATGACCAGACTGAATGTTTCACCATAATCTAATCTTGCTTGTTGATGAAAACTCTTGGCCACCAAGCGGGCCTTATACCTGTCAACAGAACCATCAGGCTTATGTTTTAACTTGAAAACCTTTTTACAGCCAACCAGATTCATGGTAGGGTGGTGCGGCATAAGAGACCAGGTTTTGTTCTTAAGTAAGGCATTCATCTCAGTGTCTATTGTCTAGCGCCACTTGGGATCTTTAGAAGTTTGCATGAAATATGTGAGTTCGACAGGAGAGATGGCCAAGTCAGCCATGAGACAGGTAGGCATGGGATACCTGGTGGCTAGCCAGACCTTTAGTGTTCTGGTGTATCCTGTGTTCTGATGACCATATGATGGGTCCTGGTAGGAGGGGGACTGGGAGAGGCCGAGGATGAGAACGATGAGGACTCATGGCGGGCGCTGGTGGAGGTGGAGTAGTATGTGAGGGAGGTGGTGGTGGAGGAGAAGAGTCAATGGTAGGGCCCACAAGAGAAGAGGGGACTGGAACAATGGAAGGTAACAGAGACGCGCAGATGGGGATCAGTGGTGAGGGCGTGGGGTAAGGTGGGGGAAGAGAGAGAGAGGATATAGGAGACTGGAAAGGAAAGGAGGATTCGTCGAACACAATATCCCGGGAGATGTAAATACGACCAGAGGGGACATGCAAACATTGATAATTTTTATGTGAAGCCGAGTAACCTAGGAAGACACATTGACTAGACCAAAGATCAAACTTATGAGTTTGATATGGATACAGATGAGGATAGCAAGCACAACAAAAAATACGTAAGGAAAGGTAGTCAGGTTATGAAATAATTTCTGGTAGGGAGATAGATTGTGGAGGACGAGGGTGGGCATTCTATTGATGAGAAATGAAGCGGTTTGGAAAGCATAAGGCCAATAATGGAATGGAACATTTGATCGGGCCAGAAGAGTGAGGCTAGTTTCGACAAGGTGGCGGTGCTTTCTCTCTGCGGTGCCGTTTTAGGCACTAGTGTGCGGACAGAATAGACGATGAACAATACCCTGAGAAGACAAGTAAGGTTTGAATTTGATGAACTCGCCACCACCATCAGTTTGGAGTGCTTTAATGGAACACCCAAGAAATTTTTTCACATGAATTTTGAACTCAAGAAAAATAGAGAAAATATCACTTTTATCAATTAAAGGATAAAATCAAACATACTTACTGTAGTGATTTACAAAGCTAATATAATAGCGATGACCACTTACAGCGGACACAAAAGACGGACCCCATAGATCGGAGTGAATAAGCTCTAAAGGAGCAGTAGCAACTGTGAAAGATGGTAAAAAAGGGAGACGGTGTATATCAGGAACATGTAAAAAGTTTTTCAGACAAAAGAAGAAGCAGGAGAATACAATAAAGAAGCACCAGTAGAACGGATAGGCAAACCTTTCCCGTTACCCATGCGAACTCTGTCGGGTCCTTGATATTCTGAGTGAACCACCAGATTCGTCATGTCAGTCGTTAGGTGATGAGTGGCTTCGGAGTCAACATACCAGTTGGATCAACTGGATTATTCCTGTAAGAGTAGAGAATAGCACTTAGGCTAGCCGAAGGAGAAGATCATCATAACGACTGTAGCACTGGTTAGCATAATGGCCGAAATGATTGAAGATCTCGCATTGAGGTCGACCACCGGCGGACTGATGTGGTGGTGGAAAGGAACGTCCACGACCACGACTGCGCTCCCTACCTCGGCCACGTCCATGATGGAAAGAAGTTGGAGCTGAATGATAGCATGGAGTGCGGGAGGCAGTATAAACCGCAGGAGAAGGGGAGATGAGGGTTGTGGAGCCTGGTGAAGTGATAGCACGCCCACGATAAATCTCCTGGCTAAGCATGAGGTCGATGAGTTCTTCTGACAGTACAAGATCGACTAGTGTGTTGAAGGAGGTGACGAACGAGTCATACACGGGAGACAGACCGCTAAGCAAGATAGAGATGTGGTCTGAGTCGACAACTGGATTAGCCACTGTAGCCAGGTTGTCCACGATGGACTTGACAGACTGGATGTACTCTAACATAGAAAAGGTATGCATCTTGATGGTGTGCAGCTGGTATTTGAATTGTTGCACTCTAGTTCTGGAGGGTGACGTAAAGATTCGCTCCAAAGAGCACCACACATCACGAGATGTGGTGAGGTCGATAACATGAGCAAGAACAGCCTCAGTGAGCAAGGAGATAAGCCAACATAAGAGCACTTGATCAAGTTTGATCCAGCGAGTCTACTTCGGATTGATAGTGGACTGAGCATCCTTCTCGGTAGAAGGAAGGAACCGGACCGAATGCAGAGAGTCTTCATCAACGAGGCCTTCGAGATTATGGAGTTTAAGAGGAAGAAATTGGGAACGCCACAGTAGGTAGTTTCTCTTGTCGAGTTTGGTGTTTAAAAAGTGAGTGATGTTGAGAATGGGAGTAACCATGAATGCAGGTGTTTGGATGGAGGTGACAGAAAAAGAAGAGGGAATACTCGACATGATGCAGGAGTTACTCTGATACCAAGATAGAAAAGAAGGAGAACGCTTATTTGTGTAATGACAAGATACCACTAGTTATGGTTCTTGGCTACACACACATATTGATTACATGTTTACATTAATTTAGGAGAAACAATAGAAAATATTGATTGCGAGAGTGAATGAGAAACACATAGTGCATGAGTCCCATGTGTTCCTATCTTCATGGAGAGATTTTAAGATCTGATTAATTTCATGAGGAGTTTTTTTTTCACATGAATCGCATGTTTCACATGAGTTACGTGTTGTCATTGATATGTCTAACACCCTAGGAGAAGGATTGAGGATAGTAGCGCCAGTGATCTGACAATCGCAAAGCTTGAGCTAGAGGCTGGCCAATTGGAAGCAGAAGCTGCAACCAGCGCACTGCAGGTAATTCATGGATTTCACCCAGCACGACATTGAGCAATATGGGTGTGGAGGTGTCTGACGGTGGTGCGATTTTGGACGGAAAGTCGAGGGTATTGAAGTGGCTGGGAAAGAAATCGCACGGTCGTTAGGCCTAACAGAGAAACTTGTGAAGGAGGCTGGTATCACTGTCAAACTGACACAGTCACCTAAAATGGCCAACTTTTATGGTACCCAGGTAGGAACCATCATCAGTTCATTTCATTGGTTCTTCCCGTTGATTTCAAATTTTGAAATATTACTTGAAATGTGAGTAAGCTGATCCTCCATTTATCTCATGCATGAATTTCTTCTGGCATAGATGAGTACATTGCAAGCTGTGTTGTGTTTAGAATATGCAAAAAGTCTTGATTGTAATGTATGCTACACTTGGAAGACTGATGCTTGCAAGGATTCTCTGTGTCCATAAATAAGAAGAAAGTTTGTTGTGTACAAGTCTCAAAGGCTTGCTTGGAGGCCAGTTGGCCAGATATATTTTACAGATAAAATGTGTGGGATTAGCTCCATATGGATGCCTTACTTCTTCAACTTCCATTAGATGACATCTAAATTTTCGTTTATGTAACTATCACAACAAATCGTTGTCACTGACAAATGACATTGCCCCAAATTGTGAGTTAGCTGAAGTTTTAAAGTGCTGTGCACTGAATTTTTGGGCAGCTCTGTTTTGTCTTTTGATTTGGTTTTTCATGTCCAGGGGGTGAGAGGTTATTTTGCTTTGTATGGTGACTTATTTGGAAAACTGCACTACCAAATTGTTCAATTGTGGTGATCAACTTTTGTGGCACATCTATTGGTTACTCACATTTATCAAAAAGAAACAAAGCAGGTTTTTGTTGCGTTTAGCATTTCTCTTGTAATTGTGAGATGCTTATGACTTCAAAATCAAATACCAGATGGTCTTTTTTTTTTTTTTTTTTTTTTTGGTGTTTGGTTTGGTTCAGCCTCCAGAGAGAAAAAAAATCATCAATGCAAGGGGGGCCATCAAAAAATCGATGTGGCTTGTTATTAGAAATCGTCGCGCGAGAACATGAAATAAACGGATTTGATATTGTAGCTACAGTGTCAAATTAGAGTTCGTTGAGAATTTTAAGTCACCTGAGGTTCGCTCAGAAATCTCGTTTTTAATTTATGGAGCAAACACGATCTCAGAAAGCTTGCATTCTCTCTTTGAAAATTCTAACAGCACGTCTATTACTATTATTTTGAATTGGGATGCAAAAACTTTTATACTCAAGATTGAGCGTCAAACTTCCAAACTATAGGGATGTAAATGCATTTCTTTAGTTGGGAGACAAGGTGGGCCCCAGATCCCAGAAGAATGCACGTATCCTCTTATCATCCTTGAACAATCTGCGTCTCTGTCACTCTCTCCTCCGATTTATTATTATTATTATTTTTATTCACGCTCAAAGGGGAGCGAAATAATTCAAAACAATGTGTCCGTAGAAAGCTTTAAACCTAACCACAGCGGAGAGTGAAACTCTGCAAACCGATATGGCCCACTGGGCCGAAAGCGCTGGATATCTCACTCGCTGTTACCCAACACTAGGGGCCCACATTTACTGTGGAGATGGGGGATTGGGTCCCCTGAAGAATTCACTCCCATGGAGTATCTTTTTTCGGGCCTTTTGCGGGTCGATTTTATTTAAAGATGGAATAAATTACTCACCCACTGTCAATATAAAAAAAAAGAGATACAATACAATATTTGTCCTTATTGCTGCTTGCTCAGCACAAAAGTGAGGAGACTAATTTTTTTTATGTACAGGTGCTCTTCTGTTGAAGGGATAATAGCTGACCATCCAAAGCTTGTTTAAAATAATACATATCTGGTTCTTTTTTCATAACAGCCTCCTTTTTAATCCAATTAAGATTTTCTTGTTATTTTGGGCGTGTTTGGTAACTTGCAAAATGTTTGCAAAATGCAAAAACTTTTGCAACTTTACATTTTACAATTGTTTGGTTTTGTTTGCAAAATACAAAATGCAAAAAACTTTTGCAACTCTTCTTTTCCCACTTGCAGTTGCTACAGTTAAATTTGTGGTCATGTAAATCTCACTTTTACACTCATATTTTCCCACTTGCAGTTGCTACAGTTAATTTTGTGGTCATGTAACTCTCACTTGTAGTACACTTACAGTTCAAAACAATTACTGGATAATCAATATATAATTTAATATTATTAAATACTTAATATTTTAAATAGTGTTCAATTTCTTATTTAATTATTTAATTATTTTATATTTTTAATCTTTAATTTTTTATTGTTTTTAATATTGTTTTAATATTTAATATTTACTATTTTAATTTAATATTTTAATTTAATATTTATTTAATACTTTATTATTTTATTAATACTTATTCCATTTTTTATTATTTTATTTAGAGTTATATTTTATAATATAACAATATTATACTTTACTATATATTTAATTATTTATTTTTTTAATATAAATTAAATATTATTAAATATTTAATATTTTAAATAGTGTTCAATTTCTTATTTAATTATTTAATTATTTTATATTTTTAATCTTTAACTTTTTTATTGTTTTAATATTTAATATTTTACTATTTTAATTTAATATTTTATTATTTTATTAATACTTATTCCATTTTTTTATTATTTTATTTAGAGTTAATATTTTATTAATATAACAGTATTATAGTTTAATATAAAATTACTATATATTTAATTATTTATTTTTTAATATAAAAATTACTTTATTAATATCAGAATATATGTTATTATTATATTAATATTTTATTATGTTAATATTGTAATAATAATTCAGTATAATAATACTATAATGATAATTTATTATTAAATTATAATTATATTTTACTTTATTAATTTTATATTTCTATAATATTACAATAATATTATAATAAATTTATATTATAATAATTTTCAAGTATTTTTAATATTATAATATTATAACAATATTTTATTATTGTTGTAACATTTTTTAATATTTATATTTTATTAGTATTCTTAAAATTTTATTAACGTTCTTTAGATTTTCTTAAATTTAATATTATTTATTTAGTTAATATTTTAGTAATGTTTTACTATTTATACAAATATTTTATTAATATTATGTTATAAATAAAATATTAAGATTATTAATTTTTATCTCAAATTTATTATACAATTTAATTTGCAATAGTAGATTTAATTTAATAGTATTTATAATATTTAAATCACTGCTACAGTTAGTTTTTGTGGTCAACTTTTCCACTTACACTTTTACATTACCAACCAAACACCGTAAACACAATATACTTTACCATTTACACTTTCACTTTATCAACCAAACCCGTAAAATACAATATACTTTTCCATTTACACTTCACTTTATCAACCAAACACCGTAAAAAAACAATATATTTTCTCTGCTACAGTTCATTTTTTCCATTCTCATTTTACGACTTACGACTTGCGACATTTTGCAACGAAACAAACAGGCCCTTTGTTTTACTATTACTCCTATTTTTTGTTAGACAAAGTTTAGTTCAGTCACTAATTTATGGCTATACAGTAAGGGTCACAATCTCACCTGCTTCTTCTCCAAAATACAACCATTCATTTAGTCATGAGCTTAAAATTCAGAGTTGTAGAAATTTTCACTTTAGAGACTAATGGATTTCCTTAAGAATGAAATTGTGAAAATATTATTTCAACTGAAAGGGCAACCAATCACAAATACCCTTTGGTCATGAGATCTTTAGAAAGTTAAAAAAAAAAAAAATCTAATTTCTCATCTACAAGAGGAAAGACTTTGAGTAAGTTTTAGAAATTTGAAATTTGGTTTGGACATTTATAAGATGAAATTTTCAATATCATACTTCTAAAAGATTTTAAAATAATTAGACGCTGACTAAATAAGATTCTAATTTGATGGAATATCTCATATGTGACATTTTTACTCAGTAAAAATTTTAATTAATAAAATTTTATCTTATTATAATTAAATTTAATGTAATTTTTTAGAATTTCTAATCAGATTAGATTTTGATTCTGTTTTATTTTAGATTAAATTAATATTCTAATTTGAGACATATTTTTTTCTTCTTCTTTATTTTCTATCATTTGTCAAATGTCACCTAAGAAATAGAAATAGTTCCAGTGATGGAGACTAATTTGCAAAGATTTATAATCAACTTACCATATCTGCAAATCAGTACAAAAATAAGCAGCTTTCTGCAAAAAAGTTACAGAATATAGTTGTATGTGTACATATATATATATAGTAGTGGTACTTGGCCTCTTGTCTCTCTCTCTTCCCCTCCCTCACTCTCTCTCTTCTCTTTGCCAAAGAAAAAGAAAAAGGGGAAGAAAAAAAAAACGCTACTTCCCACCGTTTGCTCTCTTTCTCGGGCTCTCCAACCTTTTCCCCATCTCTCTCTCTCTCTCTCTCTCTCTCTCTTGATGATTCTCAACTGATTCAGTTTAGCAATCAATCATCTCGTTGACATCTCTTTAGGCTAGTTTTGGATTCAGAATTGCTTTCAGGTGAGCGAGTTCTGTTCTTTTCCTCTCTCTCTTTCATGGGGTTTTTTAATAATTTATGATGTTTCGTCGATATATGTTGATGATTTCTGTACTGGTTTATGATTTGTTTTTCTTTTATATGTGCAATTAGTGTTGAATGATTTGTGTTATTGATTGAATTTTGATTTCTTTTGGTGTGGGAAATGATATTTTGAGTGAACTTCGTTTAGATATGGAGATGGGTTTCTGCATGTCTTGAGTGTTAACTCATCTGGTCCTTTTTCCATTGCTTGTGTTATTGTCAAATTCAGTCTTCTAATATTGAGATATGCTGAAAGTTTGATATTGCTAAGGGGAGGTGAATCAGGTGATAGATGTAATTGGGCCACTGACATGTTGAGATAAATTCCCGTGTATTATGCGATGATCCTCAATTCGTAGATTCGGGACTTGTAGTTGTGAGTGGTTTGGGTTTGAGAGGTTGTAGATGAAGTTAAAGCTTCCATGTAGATGGTTTTGGTTTTATCAAAATGAGTCTTGAATTGTTGTCATGTGTTGTGTTGTGGTGATTTAATTGTGAATGTGTTAGACCATCTCCAACCCCCCTCTATATCTCTATATTTAGAGGGGGATACACTCCAATGGCCCTCTATATCCCCCTCTAAATATAGAGGAAGCCCTTCTCTCTATTTAAAGTTAGAGGGATGAGGGCATCTCCAATGCAACCGTCTATTTTTAGAGGGTTGCTCGGGAATATATCGGAATATTTCCTTAATATATAGAGGGCTGCTCCAATGCAGCCCTCCAATTTAACCAAATTATTTTTTAAAATATTAGTTTAAATGTTAATTAATTATTTAAGAGTAAATTATTATTTAACAAAAATTATACCGTTAGAACCGTCTCGCCACAACCTTTTAAATGAGATGAATATTGAATGTTTTGTAGTTAATTTTAAATTAGTTTATTTTTAATATAATATAATAATCTTAAAATTTAATAAGCAAATATATGGGGATCTATTTAACCCGCCTAAATGGAACTAAAAACAGACGAGAAAAATATTATATGAGAAAAATATGATAATAGTAAACTAAAAATTCGATAGGTCATTTCCGTAGCCACCAGTACCATATTGATGTATTTTAATTTCAATGTATTTACCATTTTTGATAATGAGAAATTTAAGATTAATATTAAATTTATTCAATATTAGTTATGAAGGTATCGACGAGACATTTCCAGCGGTATAATTTTTATGTAAAATAAATAAGTAAATTTAAAATTATATTAATTTTAAATAATTAGTTTAACTATATTAAAGGATACATTTGGTATTCTGAAAAAGTTAAATGAGACATTAAGGACAAAATTGAGATTTTAAATTGTGAATAGTGATATAGAGGGAGAAATAGAGGGCTCCCTCTATATCACTATTCACAATTAAAATCCCAATTTTTTCCTTAATGTCTCATTTAACTTTTTAAGAATACCAAATGTATCCTTTAATATAGTTAAACTAATTATTTAAAATCAATATAACTTTAAATTTACTTATCTATTTTACATAAAAATTATACCGTTGAAAATGTCTCATCGATACCTTCATTACTAATATTGAATATATTTAATATTAATTTCAGATTTCTCATTATCAAACATTGAAAATACATCGAAATTGAAATACATCAATATGGTACCGGTGGCTACAGAAATGACCTACCGGATTTTTAGTTTACTATTATCATATTTTTCTTGTATAATATTTTTCTCGTATAATGTAATTTTTGTATTTCTGTTTGTAGTTTCTTTGGGCCGGGTTAAATAGATCCCCATGTATTTGCTTACTAAATTTTAATATTATTATATTATATTAAAAATAAACTAATTTAAAATTAACTCCAAAAGCATTCAATATTAGTCTCATTTAAAAGGCCGCGGCGAGACGGTTTTAACGATATATTTTTTGTTAAATAATAATTTACTCTTAAATAATTCATTAACATCTAAACTAATATTTAAAAAAATAATTTGGTTAAAATAGAGGGCTACTCTGCATTGGAGCAGCCCTCTATATATTGAGGGAATATTCTGGTATATTCCCAAGCAACCTTCTAAAAATAGAGGGTTGCATTGGAGATGCCCTTAGACCATCTCCAACCCCCTCTCTTTCTCTATATTTAGAGGGGGATACACTCTAACCCCCTCTATATCCCCCTCTAAATATAGAGGAAGCTCTTCTCTCTCTTTAAATTTAGAGGGATGCGGAAGAAATAGAGGGTTCCCTCTATATCACTATTCATAATTTAAAATCTCATTTTGCCGTTAAAGTCTCATTTAACTTTTTAAGAATACAAAATGTATCCTTTAATATCATTAAACTAATTATTTAAAATAAATATAACTTTAGATTTACTTATCTATTTTAAATAAAAATTATACTGTTGAAAATGTCTCGTCGATACTTTCATAATGATACTAATATTGAATATTGATTTTAAATTTCTCATTATCAAACATTAAAAATACATCAAAATTGAAATACACCGAACTTGAAAAAAATTACATCTCCATGTATTTGCTTACTAAAATTTAATATTATTATATTATATTAAAAATAAACTAATTTAAAATTAACTCCAAAAACATTCAATATTAGTCTCATTTAAAAGCCCTCGACGATACAGTTCTAACGGTTTAATTTTTGTTAAATAATAATTTGCTCTTAAATGATTTATTATCATCTAAACTAATATTTTCAAAAAATTGGTTAAAATAGAGGGCTGCATTGGAGCAGCCCTCTATATATTCAGGGAATATTCGGGTATATTCCCAAGCAACATATTAGAATGGAGTTAAAAGTGACGTTTGGATTTGTTGGAAATTGAGTCAAAAGTGCACCTTACCTCCCCCCCCCCCCCCCCCCCCCCCCCCCAAAAAAAAACACACCAAAAAAAAAAAAAACATTATTATGTGGTTTGTTTTAGGGATGAAATGGGTTAAATGGAGTTTACTATTGCATATGTGGCCTTCATATTCCAACTGTTCAATCCTGTTGATTATTTGATATGGAAGGCTGATGGTTGATGCTAGGACTTGAATTCTGTGATTCTGAATTTTGAATGCGCCAACATGCATCTAGTTTTATTTTGATTTTATTTTCAGGGATCGTCTGGTGGAACTATAAGGCTATATGGGTAATGATATTGTTATGCGTTGTAACTGGCACATGGAAAAGTGGCAATGTCTAGAGATCCATTGTTCTGAATATTTTAGGAAGAACAAGAAGGGGGTGCGCTCTAAGTTAGTACTTCTATATAGTATGGACATATGATACTGTTACCCACTGTTATGAGCGCCTCAATGTAAAAGGATTGGGTTGGGTTATGACTTTGAGAGGGCTTAGGTTCAATTCCAGCTGTGACCTTTGTTCAAATAGATAAGAGAAGGAAAAGAAAAATCCATTGTTAATGGTGAAGGACTTGGATGGAGGTGAACCTTCGATATGGATATGGGTTTCTCTGCTATTTAAGTTCCAAGTCATTAACATGACCATGAGTTCAATGGTCACATGTGTTAGATGGAGTTGAACTGTCTATGAAGAGTAGGCGGTGCATCGGACACCCTTTATTTCCAACTTAGGGTCTTTTTGTTATATGAATTGTAATTATGAATTATTCCAGTTCTTGAACTATGAAATTAAGGATTATTAGCCGCTAGGATTATCAACTTTCGTTTCTATATTGTTCAAGTTGAAATGCTGCAATCCATTGAATTTCGATTCCTTCATTCAATTGGACATAATAGAAAAAAGAAAAGGAGGCTGCAAGTGTGATTATCACATTAGATTCCTTGAACTGGCATTCACTTGTTCTGAGAATGAACTCCAATGCTCCATTTTAATTGGTGAATTCCAATTCCTTATGGAACTGTAGTTGATATATTTCGTACTAGACAAGCAGTGGCTATGGGCCAGATCGAGTAATTGCAAAATATGTAATTGTAATTCCTTGTAACCAAATGAGCCCTCATGAATGATTCAACATCCTTTATATGATTACTACTTCTTATCAGCTTAATTTTTTTTCATACAGTAGAAAATCTACTAGAAGATTAATATTCGTTGCATATTAGACTCTGTTTCATCAGCACCCATGTTACAGTAATTACTGTATTATCTTCTGACCATGCCACACTGGAAAAAGCCCTTTGTACTTAATTTCTCTCCATTTTATTTTTTTTTATTTATTCTAGCATTTATGGATGATTGACTGGTACCCCCGGTATAAAGATGTATCTGGGATGATTCTAAATCTATACTAGGGTTGCTTAAACTTGGTTTTGGGAGTAGTTGATCTGCAGTGGCTTCTATATAAGTTCAGGGTCAAGAAAGGTTCTCTCTGTGTTTGTTTGGTAGAAATATGTTTTGCAAAAATAGGCTTAAATATCTGCAGGAGGACTTTCAAAGCACATATATACTTTTGGTAGTAGATTCACTTGAAAGTGATAAAGTGAGCTTGCATGAATATGCCTTTTCTTTTACATCTAAAAGTTGAATTAGAGATGAGGAAGGGTACTCGCTCTAGCTGAACACGGAAGAGGTATTAGAATTAGACACTAGAATGTTTTGAAATTCTGATGGTGATATGAGCTATCTTGTGGCAGTAGTAGAAAGACCGATGCTAGTTTCTTGGGAGAAAAATCATAGAATATCCTTGGGTCGAACCATTTGTACTTTGGAGCTCAGTTTGTTCCAATTGCAGTCTATCCTTCACACAGGTATTTTAATTAGTTTTGCCATCGAGGGTCATCCGTTCATTGCCAGTTGACCATCTTGATTGGTCCACTTATTCATGCCTATAGAGTGAATTTGATGGATCTCAAATTTCCAGTCTCAGATATATACATCCTTGCGTAAATGCAAGAGATGATGTATTCTTTTCTAGCTGGTAGTCTCTAAACTTCGATGATCTTCTCTATAAGGAGAGATTTGGATTATACTTTCCAAAGGCATGTTTCTTAGTTACTCTTGTTTGAAACTTGATGTTGCAGGAACACTTAGTGGCTTTCTCTGCATGCATATCTTTGGCTGACATCATAGAAATATCTGGTTATCTGGAAATGTGATCGTGTTCCCCTTTAGTTGGCCACCTTCCTTCTCTTGAATTAATAAATGTGAAATATATCTGATACTGACATGATGCGGCAACCGGAAGGTAACTTTGTAGATCCAATAAATGTGAAATACCATTTTTTGCTGAGATACTTTTTGTATTACTTGTTAATTTGTGCTATTTTGTTGGTTATAGAGATATTTACTTCATATATTTTTGCGACTTATTTTACTAAAAGTTCCTTTTTTCTGATTGTGGGCTTTTAATGTTAATCCTTGTTCTAACAGAGTGATGGCTGGAAAAGCTTCCGTCTCTGGATCAACGGATGCCTTTGAGTACATGTTGTTTGAGGGGGACCCCGATCATTTAAAATCTGTTATCTGTAATCCAAACCAGATTACCCCATGGATTGATTCCAGTGCATTGAAACTTGCACATCGTATAGGACGAGGCCCTTTTGGCGATGTTTGGCTAGCAACTCATCATCGCCGTACTGAAAATTATGATCACTACCATGAAGTTGCTGTTAAAATGCTATATCCTGTTAAAGAAGATGAAATGCCGGCTTTTCTGGCCAAGTTTGATGAAATATTTTCCAAGTGCCAAGGTTTAGAGAATGTCTGTTTTCTACATGGTGTTTCAATTCATAATGGAAGGGTAAGTTATTGTTTTTATTTGAGACCTGTTAGTCAGCTACATGCCAATAGTACAAGCGAGAGGATTTATGATAAATTTATAATCACAGTTCTCATGCCTTTGTGGGTTTTCAGGTATGCATAGTCATGAAGTTTTATGAAGGATCAGTTGGTGACAAAATGGCTCATCTGAAAGGAGGAAAACTTTCACTGCTTGATGTTTTAAGGTACTCATGTTAATCCACCAATATTGTTTCTTTCTCAGATAAGTTGTTCTGTTAATTGGTAAATTCTTATCTTGTAATTTGCTCTCTTCCTCCAGATATGGCACTGATTTAGCTCAAGGAATATTGGAACTCCATTCCAGAGGAATTCTAGTCCTGAATCTTAAACCTTGTAACTTTCTCCTCGACGAACACGATCATGCAATTCTGGGAGACTTTGGGATTCCGTCTTTACTATTTGGACTTTCACTGCCAAATTCAGATCTGGTTCAGAGGCTTGGGACACCAAACTACATGGCTCCTGAACAATGGCAGCCTGATATCAGGGGTCCAATTTCGTTTGAAACAGATTCATGGGGTTTCGGATGCAGTATTGTGGAGATGTTGAGTGGCTATCAGCCTTGGCGTGGTAAGTCACCTGTTGAAATATATAACTTGGTTGTAACAAAGCAAGAAATGCCCCCCATTCCAAGTGGCTTGCCTCCTAAAGTGGAAAATGTTCTTTGGGGATGCTTCGAGTATGACTTTCGAAATCGTCCTTTAATGACAGATATTCTGGAGGTGTTTAAGAGGTATTCATTAAATCAAGCATTAGTGAAAGTACTTCTATTTCTTCAACGCACAGACAGAATGTTTGCATGCAGATTTATTTCAGATGCTAGTTTTAAAATGATGGACGGAAATTCCAGGCATGTTTCCAATAATTTATATGAGCCCAAATAGAAAATGCAAAATTAACATTGGTCGTTGATTCTCTTCCTGTAAAATTCTTTCTTCTTAAAATGGTGTATTTCTCTTTTTATTTCTTAATGACAAGTCTAGTTAACAACAATATAGTTCCTTTCATTTTGGAGCATGTGTTCTCATGTCCATCAAATTAACAAAAATGTTGGCATTCTGGGTTTCCTTCTCAACTGATGTTTATGTTTTCATTACAACTCTTGTTCTATTATGTTAGAAGATGTTTAGATTTTATAGACATTCCTACAATTTTAGTTGGAGTATTGTAGTGATCAAAATCTGACTCACGCCAGGATCAAGACACGTGTCCCTCGTCATCAGAATTTCCGAAGACACTCGCAAGGAAAACCTCCGAGCAAGAGCAGCATCTAAAACATTCCCAAGATCATTCCCTTCTCCCGAGAAAATTAATTTTTCCGAGGATATTCATCCTTCCAAAGTCAGTTCTCCTGACTCGAGCAAGATAATTTTTGTAACTGAATCCATCAACTCCCTCCTATATTTGTGGAGTCTGTTACTCCACAAGTCATTCCATATTTCAAACATGATCCACGATCTCTATTTCAACGCGAGCAGTTATAAAAAGTAACAGATATCACTCCCGCAATCAAGAACGCAATTCAGGCCGTTGCGAAAAACTGCAACATGTAGATTATGTGGTTATGGAATCCTGCATGACTCGCACCTTCAACAGAATCCCTCGGGTATATAAGATATCTAGAGGGGGACAAGGACATGAGAGACATTTTTTTTGGAGATATATTTTGAGGAAGATAGAGCAAGAAAAAGAGAGTTTACCTCTATAGAGTATACAGTAATCCTCTGAAAATAGTGAAGTCTTTCCCCTCCTCCTTGTGGTTTTTCTAAATTAAGTTTTCACGTAAAACCTGAGTCTTTGCGATTGTTCTTTTCTACTCCCTCTCAGATCCAGGTTACAATTTGAAGTATAGATAAATTTCTTCTGGAATTAACCCCTACATTTTTTATGCTTTCGTTGAGAGGTGAGTCCCAACTTTTAGATTTCTCCCCAACCAAATGCCTCCTCAAAAAGCCTCTTCAATGAGCCATGGCTCCCGAAAAACAGCCGACCCATCGGCGAAAGGACCACCTCCAAGGGAAAATCTGCTGCCAACGCTAGGGACATTATTCCCCTGAGTGGCCTCAGCCCCATCGCAGAAGATATTATCTTCACCCTTTCACATGGGGAAACCAGAGACATCCACCCATCGTTAACTTACGAAGCTCAACTCCTCCAAATATTCGCTGACATAAGAGAGGAATTGGCCAAACAGCAAGCATTGTTCGACTGCAAACGAGGGCAAGCAGAGCATGATCGAGAAAGCGCGGCCCGTGAACGGGAGGAGATGAAATGCCTAAATGACTAACTCCTCACTCAGATCGCGACCCTCTAGAACACCCAAGTACTGCTTCCATCGCCAGAGAGGCCTACTGCCATGGAGGCACAGGCGGCGAGCAGTTTCAAAGTCGGAGGCGTCGCACAACAGCCTTCCCCACGCCATCGGAGTAATCCGACGGCAGGTCAAGTTCTCCTCATCCTGCACGAAGGATAGACCTGTTCATTCTCAGAAGAAAACTGAAGAGTTCATTCGCATCTAAGATCTCGACGAGCTTATAAAAAAACGAGTAGAAGAAGCGAGTATGTCCCATTACTGCAGATTCAGGGCCATCGACACTGATGCATCCAATTCTCCCTTCTCTGAGGACATACTGGAATATGAATTTTCTAAGAAGTTCATGATTTCAAACTTTGATTGCTACTCCGGTCAGAGCGTTTCGGTTCAACACCTCTGCCAGTATTAGGACAAGATGGTGATCCATTCCAGAAATGACTTCATTTTGTGCCGGATCTTTCCCTCCAGCTTGAAGTGGGTAGCCTCCGACTGGTTCTACTCCCTTCCGTAACGCTCAATCACAGCTCAAAGATCTCTCCAAGTTGTTTCTTACTCAATACTCTTCCCATTATGAGTTTAAGTAGAGCAACCATTACCTCCTCTCCATTAAGATGAAACCATTCGACAGTCTCAAGATGTACATTGGCTATTTTCAAAATCAACTGGTCAGAGTACACAATTGCAGCGAAGACGCTTCCGCCCTCACATTCATCAGTGGTTACAGATCACTCACCCACTGTACAAGCATATGGTGAAATATGTTGCGCGCTGAAGCGAGGTCCTACATCGAGCCCAGTCATACATCCAATTGAAAGAAGCAATGAAAAACTCCACCAACCCATCTTTTAGCCGTGGCGGCGACGGTCAAAACCGAAGCCACAGCATGGAGGCCCCTCCGTTGCCTTCCAGGGTCACGAATAGGGCGTCCTCAAAAAGCAACTGTTCTCGCACCCTAAGCAGAGCCAACCCCGAGCCTACCAAATATCCAACAGCTTCACCCCGTTAAAGCTCCCAATTCAGAACATCTTCGAAGCCGTCAAGGGACAACCCTGGTGAAGCATCTAGAGGTAAAAACGCACGGCCCTGCTCGTCCCGGAGCGAGAGACTATTGTTCTTTTCACGACAGCCAGGGACACCGAACTTCTCATTATCGGTTCCTTCGTAAGTATCTTGAAGATCTTGTCCAGCAGGGCTGTCTCCGAGGGTACGTCCTCGCACCCAGAGCCTCTTCCAAGACAAAGAGACAGCAGGAGATCCCATCTCCGAATTGACTGCAACACATGATCACTTAACACAGGACGATTGACTAACACAAACCTAAGAAAGAAAACAAGAAAGTTTCTCAAACGGATAAGAGCCCCCTTATTTCATTTACTTTTATGTATTTTTAGTCATTCAATAAAAATACATTTTTAACAGTTTTTCGATATCCTTCTAAGGGTTCGCGGAACCTGCTCATAGCTCGGCCAGCCTACAAGCTTTCTTCTCCTGACGGGACATCCGAGGAGGGATTCCCTCACTCGAGAACAGTTACACAAGCATTCACCTCTGGGTGATTCCTCAGGCTCACCCTGATTGGGCAACTGCCCTCCGAGAGGCCATTCCCAATCAAGCAACTGCCACCTTTACAGCTCGTCCTCGGTGAGCAACTACCATCCGAAAAGTTCATCCTCACTCAGGCAACTATCGTCTGGAAGGTTCATCCCCTATTGGGTTACTGTCAGTTTGTCTGTGTTTCGAGGAGGGAAGCCTCTACTCGAGAATCATAGAACAAACACCTATCTCTGAGTTCCAAAGCTCATCCTCAATTGGGCAACTGCCCCTGGAAGCCTCATCCCCAATGAGCAACTGTCTGCCTAGCTCCTCAACTGAGGGCTTCCCTCACTTGAAATCTTATACTTATACGCTCTGAGAAGGGAAACTCCAGCTCGAGAATAATAGCACCATATTGGCCTCCGAGCTCCCATCACTCTGCGACTGAAGTCCTGACTTCACTTAGAGACCAACACCTTCGGCCCAACACACTCCACGACTGAAGTCCTCACCTGGAGGGTAAATGTTTATACGTTCAGAGACGAAGACGCTCTCCAGAGACGGTATCGCCTACAGGTTATGTTGTCGTCTGAAAATCAGGCCTCCGAAGGAGCATGATCATTTTACAAGACAAAGCAGACAAGATCTAAACAAACACATTCATTTAAAAAATTTAATACTTCCATTATAAAATTTTTCCCGATTACGTCCATACTCGGTTACAGCTTACAAGAGTAATACGAGATTTATTATATTTTTTGTTTGCTTTTTTGAAAAAAAATACATATAAACATGTCTCGACTCAGATCGCCAAAATTCATGATGTTGAAGCAAACAAACATCCCATTGTTCCGCCACCATCCGCAGACCCCCGAGGGAAGCCTAGGGAGGTTCCTGCGCAAAATAGGAGGTTCCTAAATGGAGAACCGTCTCTTTCTCCCCGAGTAGAGCACGCTTCTAAGGCAGCGAGACATTCCCGTCTATGACGTGCAAGACAGTGGTAGTATCACGCCTAGCCTCCTGACTCCGAAGATGAACCTGAACAAACGAGACAATTCTCCAGCAGTAATCCCGAGGAATACCCCTATAAAACTCTGCCAGTCGCTAGGCCATGAGGAAAAAACTTCCACCGACAAAGCAACGATGTTCAACAAGAGCACATACGGCCAAACAAGGGATCATACCCATCATCAAGAGCATCTTCCACTCTTGCATCCTACACGCTATAAAGAAAGAAAGGTCATGAGCCCAACTCCTGCCCAATCTACCTTGATCGAGGACCAGATGGAAGCAGGAGTCACGACCTCCCTTCCCAAAAGCAAGACCTTACACGAGAACCGAAATTTTGTGACCAGGTCATCACAAGAACCAAATTACATGACAAGGGGGTTGATACGACGCAACCATCATCTTCATCATTGGCATCCTCTCCATCTCCTTTCATCGAGCGAATAAAGAACAATAACTCAATCCACCACACACCAGAGCAAGAAATATCAGGGGGCGGAGAAAGCCTTCTGAAGATATGTCTCCTACTTTCAAAATACTCTCTATTTATAGCCGCAGAAGCTGAACCTTCTCGAATTCAAAACCTTCACATCTGCAGAGACAGTTTGAATCTCAGATTTTTTGACATGTCAAAGTCAACTGATTCGATTCAATCCTGCAACACGATCTCCTCCATTTCGAAGTCAAGATTTGGGTCATTAATTGCCCAGCTGTCTTCACCAGTTTCTAAAGAGAACACAGAGTATCAAGCAGCATTGACCAAGACCTTTTCAGATTACAAGCGACGCCTCAACTTACCGAGCCAGAATATACTCATCCCGCTCCACTCTTTCCGTTCAAAGTTGGGAGAAAGAGGAAGCGGAGGGGGACATCTATAGTGGTCAAAATCTGACCCACGCCAGGATCAAGACATGTGTCCCTCGCCATTAGAATTTTCCGAGGACACTTGCAAGGAAAACCTCCGAGCAAGAGCAGCTTCCAAACTATTCCCAAGACCATTCCCTTCTCCCGAGAAAATTAATTTTCCTAAGGAAATTCATCCTCCCGAACTCAGTTCTCCTGACTTGAGCAAGATAATTTCTGCTAATGACTCCATCAAGTCCCGCCTATATTTGTGGTCTGTTACGCCAAGGACTTGGGACAAATGGCTTAGTTGTTGTTTGTTGTGGTTGTATTACGGGAGTGATATCCTGCTTTCTTCTAACTGCTCGCCTTAAAATAAGGATTGTGGACCATGTTTGAAATATGAAATGACATGGTGGCGTAACAGACTCACAAATATAGACGGGACTTGATGGAGTCATTTGCAGAAATTGTCTTGCTCAAGTCGGGAGAACTGAGTTCAAGAGGATGAATATCCTTAGGAAAATTAATTTTCTCAGGAGAAGGGAATGGTCTTGGGAATAGTTTGGACGCTGCTCTTGCTCGGAGGTTTTCCTTGCGAGTGTCCTCGGAAAATTCTGATGGCTAGGGACACGTGTCTTGATCTTAGCGTGGGTCAAATTTTGACCACTATAGATGTCCCCCTTCGCTTCCTCTTTCTCCCAACTTCTAAGGGAAAGAGTGGAACGGGATGAGTATATCCTGGCTCGGTAAGTTGAGGCGTCGCTTGTAATCTGAAGGGTCTTGGTCAATGCTGCTTGATACTTTGCGTTCTCTTTGAAATTGGTGAAGACAGTTGGGCAATTAATGATCCAAATCATGACTTCGTAATGGATGAGATCGTGTGGCAGGATTGAATCGAATCCAATTGATTTGACACGTCAAAAAATCCGGGATTCAAACCGTCTCTGCAGATGTGAAGGTTTTGAATTCGAGACGGTTCAACTGCTGCGTCTATAAATAGAGAGCATTTTGGAAGTAGGAGACTCATCTTCAGAAGGCTTTCTTCGCACCCTCCAGATATCACTCCCGCAATCAAGAACGCAATCCAGGCCGTTGCAAAAGATCGCAACATGTAGATCGTGCGGTTATGGAATCCCGCGTGACTTGCACCGTCAGCAGAAACCCCTGGATATATAAGATATCTGGAGAGGTCAGGGGAGACATTTTTTTTGCAGAGAGATATTTTGAGGGGAGATCGAGCAAGAAAAAGAGAGTTTACCTCTATAGAATACACTGTAATCCTCTGAAAATAGTGAAGTCTTTCCCCTCCACATGATTTTTTTCAAATTGGGTTTTCACGTAAAACCTGAGCCTTTGCGATTGTTCTTTTCTACTCCCTCTCAGATTCAGGTTACAATTTGAAGTGTAGATAAATTCCTTCTTGGATTTACCCCTACAAGTATTTAACACAATCATTTACATTCTAGGAGTACACTTCATACATGATTCTTTGAGTTGCTCTGAGGCTAACTATATAGTGTTAACTGCAGACTATTCTTTATTTGCTGGGTTTCGATCCAGGAGTCAATTACGATATAGTATTGGAGATCTTTACTTGTTGAGAGTTTTCCTATATTTTTGAACATGTTGACTGTTCTAGTTCTTCAGATAGATGTAAATAGTTGATTCTAGAATATAGGAATAAATAGTTGATCTTGAATTCCCTCAAAAAATTGGTCGATCTTGGGACCTTTTGCTTATCTAAAGATATAGACAGATAGAACTAAATAATTGATCTTACATGTTAAATTTATTTGAAGAACAAGTCTGTGATGTTACAGTAGCTTGTCACCAGTGATTTCTAAAGTGTTTTCAATTTATATTAGAAAAGAGAGGAATGCTTATGCCAATCATGCCATATGACATTAGGTTCAGATAACTGCTCCCACACTTATGATATATTCATGAATATGCTTCCCTAGGAATATTATGTGGAACTCAGTTTCCTTTCTGTTTTGGCCTTGTTGAGGACACTTAAAACTTAAGAAAGAATTTCATCTCAGTCAAGAACAACTGAGGGTGCCACTGGGGCAGGTTGATTGGATTGGCCTATTCAAGAAACCAACATAAAAATAGTTTGTCATGTAAAACATTGTAAGTTGTAAGAACTTGGTTGATGGCTTAAAAGTTTTCGTAATTGTTTTACATCATTATGCCAGGGATCCTTGGAAGAGGAAAGGGTAGACATATCACAAAGTTGTGCAAGAAGTGCAAGTCTGATTTTAAAATCACCGAGCATATGCTGCAAGATGTTATCACAAATTTAACTGTTGTGATTATACCTATGAGCCTCCTTATGAACTTCTGCATGAATCTAGTCGTGCAGAGATTTGGAAAGAGACCGCCTTTTTGTGATATTCCATGTTTGCTGAAGAGGTTTAACCGCGGACTGTGTATGTTTTGCATTAGTATTGATGGTAGACTTTTAGGGAGAGGGATGGTACAGAATTATTTTGATTTTGGAGAAATATATATCTTTTGATGAGTACTAACTTTTAGCTAAATTAAATTATAGAATAACTTGGGCCAGACGTGAAGCCTTCTTCGCTTCACTTGTTTAAGATCAAATTAGTTTTCTAACCTTTTCAGATTTTACAAATTTTACTTGGTATGATGCCCATCTCTATATTTATCCTTTTTTCTTTTTCAAAAGAGTTCTTAGACACCTGTCTCTATGTTCATCTTTTTTTGTCAAAAGATTTTTCTAGTCAGACAAATAAGTGTTTTGGTTTAAGTTAATGGCTAAGAGTAATGAGGATAATCATTTTTCTAGCCTGGATTCATAATAAAAAGTAGGGGGGGGTGGAGGCATCCCTTAGAATAAAAGGGGTCAAAGAAGTGGAGAGGTGGCTTATGGTAGTCACTTGAGTGGGAACAAGGAAACATCTATAACACAGAATAAGGACCAACATTGATGATATTGTGTACATTGAATGTTGGATATGGAAGATGTTAAATGCTAAGTTAGATGTTTCTATGAAACTGAAACCGGGAACTTCGGTTGACAGAGCTCACCTTTCAATAATGTTACCAGTATTTTAAATATCGGATATCGACGATACATCAATCGGCAAAATTATATACCGGAGATCGGGTGATATATCGCGATATGATACTAAACACCGGACGTTATTTCAGACGTCATACCGGATGAAGAATATACATATGATTGCCTACATAAATCATATGAAACTACTTAAACTAAGTTTAGGGCCATAAACTTATAGGGAATACTTACCTTTTATAGAAGCTCCTCAAATGCATCACATGGCGATATATCGAATATATTCATTTGCCAATATATCATCCTTGTGGCTATATATCGGCTCATATCGGTCCAAAACGATCTTCGGCTGCACTTATCGTATCGTTTTGAATAATACAGATATCTCGGCTGATATACTGGTATATCGGCCGAGATTTAAATAAGTGAATGTCACAAGGAATTTTGGACTATGATTACGTTGTGAGGGTTACAAAATGACCAATGCTTTATAGCTGATCTAGTTGAGGAGTATCGTTATTGGAGTAAGTTAAGATGGCATGACAATCGTGTTAAGTTCTCAGAGGTTCTAAAGCAGTTACTGAGATATGGCATGGCAATCATGTTTAGTTCAGAGGTTCTGAAGCACAACAAATGCAGCTAAAAGGGGTATTTAGCTGCTAATAAGACAGCAGTCATGGCTGGTATGAACTCAGACAACCATGTAACCATCACAGCAGCACATCCACCACCCTCAGTTATAGGACAGCTTGCTTGCTAGATTGGATTCTGCTTTGGTGGCTCCCTAGCAGTCTAACCTAGATGGCCATTATAAGCTAATTGGATGGCTAACAACTGGGGTCAATCAAGAACAAAATGGTTGTTTGCCATTTAAAATGACACTAATCGAGCAATTTGGCTGACAGAGCTAACCTGTCAGTAATGTTAGAGGGAAATCTTGGCCTGTCATTAGTGTTGTGGGCTTCCTTTAGTGATGCAAATATCTTGGGCAACCAAATGGCCAAGGTAGCTCTCTTAATAAACTGCTTATTTTCCACCTGTTGTTTCTCTTGTTAATTCAATGCATTACTCAAGTAATTTAGATAATACTCTGTATTTATGACATTAGGTATCAGTTGACTAATTTACTGCAGTTCATTGTCAGTTTGTAAATGTAAATCATTACCTGAGTTATATATTCATGTGTGTTTATGTCGTGCCTGCTTCGCTATCTGCCAGTCACCTCGTACCGTGTAAGTGTTAGTGTGCGCGCGCGGCGTGCGCGCGCGTGTGCTATGGGCATTGGTTGTCCTTAAATGGTGTTGATATTGTTGTTTTTCTGACCAATTTTAAGCCGATTTCTTCTTGTATCCAGTTGCAGGAATGCAGTTTCCAGCGATGACGACAGCTGGAATGATTTGGGGAACAAATCAACCCGTTTCGGTATCACTGACTGGTCTCTTTTAAAAGATCACCTGCTGGTGGGTGACACAGTTCGTTCCCGAAAACGCAAGAACTCCTGCAGTCCAGAGAGCATGATGATCCCTGAAGGAACTGTTGTTGGCATGGAGACCGAGGGTGACCCCAATAGTTTCATCCTTGTCAGGGTCCGCGGTTTCCACAATCCTATAAGGGTCCACTCCTCCATGGTAGAGAGAGTGATGTTCGGTTTTGCTGCTGGTGACTGGGTACGAGCAAAGGATGAAGACAAGAAACATCGGTCTCCAGTGGGCATCCTCCACAGCATTGATCGCGATGGCAAGGTGACAGTTGGCTTCATAGGAATGGAGACTCTTTGGAAGGGTAATTATTCTGAGCTTCAGATGGCTGAGTCATACTGTGTAGGCCAATTCTTGACTCTAAAGGCAAAGGTAACTAGTCCAAGGTTTGAGTGGCCAAGAAAAAAAGGAGGCAGTTGGGCTACAGGCAGGATTTCGCAAATTCTTCCAAATGGTTGTCTTGTGGTGAAATTTCCCGGCATGTTCAGTTTTGGGGAATCCTTGGGGTTTCTGGCAGACCCATCAGAGGTGCAGGTAGTGAGCTTTAGTAATTGTGAGGGGTTGGTGAAGAAGTACGAGCATCTCGAGGACTTCCACTGGGCAATGAGGCCAATGGTGATTGCTTTGGGTTTGTTTACTGCACTCAAGCTTGGAATCTTTGTAGGAAAGAAAGCGGGGAAATTGAGGAAGGAGGAAAATGTCTTGGTGAAAGCAGATGCAGGACAGCAGCAGGACGGGCCAAATGGGAGCAATCAACAATGGCTGCCATCCTCTGTAGCCAACATTCTTTTCAAAGAGGGTGGTGTTGCCACTGCAAGATAGTTTGCTATAGTTTGCTAGAGCTCTCTGTGGAGCTGATGATGCACTGTGAAAATGGTGTTAGTAAGTATTAGGCAGGGTTTTACCATAAAACTTAGTTCTTAAGTTTGTGAAAGAAGATTAAGCATATTTTAGCCATTGATGTGCAAGATTTTTGCATTTTGAAGTAATAGCGTTATATCATCGCGTCATGCACAGATCTTGACGGACATCAATGGATAAAAATGTTTT